>OMKZ01028580.1:13867-26351 GCA_900302535.1 Neoniphon sammara
ACGAGGATAGCCTATTCTGAGATATAAATGGTGAATTTCGCTGAAAGGTGACAAGTCTGCAACCATAACTTGAGAGGGCCATCTATATCTGTATCCATTGTGACTGCACATGCAGCAATGAAGTCTGCGAAATTTTCTTATTACATCTTTGTTTATTCTGCACTGATGTGGACATGAATAAATGGACAAAGCATCTGTGTGTGTACCTGAGGTGCAGTTTCTCTAAGCTAGCGTCTGCGAGGTCATCATTGGCTCTCTGGTGTATGTCTCTCTGGGTCTCGATCTTGTGATCATCTGAGAGGCCGTCCACTTTGTGGATGAACACCTCAAAGTTGATCTCTGGGTTGACCCGGTAGGCCCGCGACACAGTGAGGTGAAGTCTGCCCAAGGCCTCCACATAATCATCCTGAGAGGGACGAGATGAGACATAACATACATATATACAGTGTTTCACAAAATGAATCATGACATGGCTATGTATGTACAGCAACAATGAAAACTTACATCTACATTCATTCACACAATTCTCATAACAAACTTAAGCTCTGCTATAATTCCAACAGTGGAATCACAGGTCACAACACGAATATTAATGTACTTTGTAGATTTTAGGATTTCAAACACTGCAAACTCAAAATGCTACTTCTGACAATGAAATCTCTTACAAATACCTGTGACCATCCTGCGCTTAGATGAAGCTTGAAAAAAAGCAAATATTAGAGTAATATAACTGTAGACATTTTATAACACCTGAACATTCTACTTACAGATTAACACAAATTTTGCTGGTTATGCCAGAGCTAATCCTGTTAAAAATAAGCAGAAAAAACTATCTGTGAAAAAAAAAAAAACGAAAAAAATAACAGTTTGGCAGTGATAATACACTGTCGTCTTAGTAATTATTAGGTGTAACCCTAAGTTAATATCAGACATACATTCACACCCATCTTAAAACTGGTATGAGGAAATCCTTCATTCCATTGTCTTTCATAACAACAAGCCAAAAATAGGTCCTCATCAGATATCAGTGTGACGAACCACTAATACAAACTCAATCCAGTGAGCATCCTTGAGTGCAAATAAACACTTCAATCCAATCAGCTTTGAATTAGATCATGGTTTAAATTACTTCTTGATAGCCCTTCAGTCATTACGCAGGTGTTCGTTTAACATCTGTAACAGAATTGTCTTGCAGCCTGAGGGTCATTCAGATTTCCTTCGGTTCGTTCTGTTAAGGGTTGATAAAGGGCTTCTACCACACCTTACATTAAAAAGTGAAAGTGAAACAAGTGGAATCCAGCTTAGTGTTACCGCCAAGCTTGCAACCTGTTTTGTCCCTGAAACTGAATGATGTTACAACAACTATAAAGGATCAAACCCAAGTCTATAAATTGTAGATTCAAAATTTCCAATAATTCCCAGCACCTAGACTAAGCTGAAGACAACGTCACACAATTGCCATAAATCAAGAAGACCCACAGCAACCTGCTTGGGCCTATCAATGATTTTAGTCTCAGAGGGGGTGAATCCACATCCATGACACCACTTTGCACAAAAAGCATCTCTCTCTGTCTTTCTCTTTCTAATTATCACACACAAAAAGCATCCATGAATGTCCCTGCAAATTTATTCCAAGCCTCGCCACCACTACATGTGTCTTGCTTTAAAATAAGAAAGATGCTCTAAACTTGCTCTAAACCCTAGAGCAAACACAAGTGGCACAACACAACTTGCTTGCTTTAACTTGCCTTTGAGTCTAAGGCAAGTTATGGAAGCAAGTTATGTGATTCTAGAGTGACAATGTGCTAATTATACTGTAATTTATAGGCAGCAAATATGTGTTAGGGCATAAATTATTGTTTCACGCCACAAAACACAATGAGATGAAAACAACTGCTCGCTTTGTGCCTGTTAGCAGTGCAAAGTTATAATTTCTCTCTAGTTGGCAGACAGTGCAAACAGCCAAATGTTTCCAAGATGACATGTCCAGTACTGCAAGATATTCTGATCTGGTTCACCAGTCATATGAAAATATGTGGTTTGGACATGAATCAATGAGAATGTTTTTTTTTTTACTGCTAATTTCCATCTGACCCCGCTTGTTCATGTGTATCTAGAGTATTTACTAAATCAACATGTTCCATTATTTACCTGAGCATCAATGACAAATATCAAGGCCCCAGTTCCTCGGAAGATCATCTCGTAGTCAAAGGTGGGGTCAAAGAAGTCCACCTGGCCTGGGAAATCCCAGATCTGGAAGTTCACAAAGGAGCTGCTGGAGATGTCGTCCTTGTAGATCTTGTTGGTGCTCTCCAGAAACAAAGTCTCGTTGGGAGACATTTTGTGGAATACCACCTGAAATGAGAAGTGCTTTAATCTCTGAGCACAATAAACGCACAAGACTTTGACTTGGTGATATTAATGTCTTACTGTCTTACAGTCTTACTGACAATATAGAGAGTTTGACAGAAAATATTTTACACGTGGTACATAGATACATAGACAGAACATCATCTGTATCCAAAGTAGCCTACAAGGCCAGAATTACAATCAGGATCTTCCTACAGATTATAGTACCTCATATTATCCTCATGCAAAGTTTTAACTAACGGCAGTTGGTGCTCAGGTCATGGTAAACAACAAAACAGGAAATCAAAAACTGAAAGCTCAAAATACTACTTCTGACAATGAAATCTCCATCCGCGACCACCCTGTGATCTCATGCTTAGGAGAAGCTTAAAAGATATCTAACTGCAGCTGTTACATTGACAGACAGCAAGCGCAGGTTATGACAACTACACCACTGTCTACCATAGGCGCACAGGGCACAAGGATATCAGAACTTCACATACTTAGCAAGGGGACATTGCAAAATATAATATGCCCACGAGACTGTACATACCACTCTACATTCAGCATATTATAGCTGTGTACTTTCAAACAGCACATAGTACAGCTGCAGCTGGACCACACTGTAGCTAAAGTGTAGTGAAGGACTTGTAAGCACATTTGTCTACTGAATAGATTGAAAGGCAGCAAGTAAGTTCCTGTTAGTGATGTTGGAGGGAACTGGAATGCTTACTCTACCACTGCCATTTTGAATTGGCACTTGGGCCACTGAGATCCCAGGCCAATGAACCAGCAAAAAGCCAAATCACATGTTTCTCAGCCGATTCTCCGAGCTTTACAGGACAAAGTTAATCTGGGACTTCAGGGACTGTGGATTTTTAGCAAACACTGCACAATGCTGAGCATGCAATATGCATGACAACTTGAGTGCCGAAAGAAATGCTTAACTCTTCACTTCTGTTTCTCTAGGCAATATCTATATGATAGGCCACTGTTGTATCACAATATATACAGTATGGTTCTATTCCCTTCTTGTATTTAAAAGGGGAGGCATACTGTCCAATGTGCAGTTTAACATGAATAATACAATATATCACAGAACAGACATCTGCAGCTCATCATCAATTATTCAACCCAGCGCTAGTCTAAAAGTGGCAGACTTAAGAAAATGATAAAGAAAGCTTTCTGTAGTCTAACCGAGCTGCAGTGAGTTAAGTTAGATCATCTCTGTGGCGGTTTGCAACTAAATATGGCATCAAATACATAAGGCCAAACTGCATAATTATACTACATCCAATAATCCTGAATCAAAACAAAGTGTTGTGACTTGCAGAATGTAAAGGTGTGGCCGCCCGCTCTGCTGTCATGTGAGAGCAATAAATCAGACCTGCTCTGTGAGGTGTCGTCAGTACCTTTCACAAATGGGTGGAACTAAATTATACTTATCAGGATAACCAAGTTATTGACTACACACACGCATGCCGTATGTCCAGAAAGGAATTATCAGTGAGATGCACTGAGCCTCTGTGACCACCTGGTTAATCATTTATACCTATCAAAACACACTGGCTAATGCTGGAAGCTAACTAGCCTATCATGACTGTAGGGGATTTGCTGTTACAATTGACTCACGCTGATGACCACATTGTAGTTAAGCCCTGACTCGAATTGTTGTTTATTTTTCTTATTTAACACGCTGGCTACATGCTAAACTAACTCGCTAGCTAGTTGGCTAACGTTAACGTTACTTATAAGAACCAGAAGAAGGCGTCGCGCGCCGCGCAGGGCAAATACAGTTGGTCGCTAACATCTCTTCCTACCTTCTGTATTGACGATTTTCCGCTTCTTCGCAAACCCATCAACAGGATTCTTGGTTTGCTATCAGACGGTGCTGGGCTGTCCTCAATGTCGGCCTCCTCTTCTCCATAACCGAAATCTTTGGGGAACGAGTCCGCAACCCCGTAGCTGTCAGCCAGCTGTTCCACCTCGTACTGAATCGACATTTTGACCTAACGACGGTCGCTTCCCCAGTCCCCCCCTCACTTGTCGTTTAACACAGCCGTTTTTGTATCGGGAAATCGCTCAGCACCAAAGGTTAAACGATGAAATAGTCTGTCAATAATGCTTAGACTACTTGCAAACACAGAGCGTGCTCCCAGTCCCACACATTTCCTTTGGATTTCCTTTCCTGTGGGGAAAAAAAAAGCCCTCTTGATCCCGCCCCTTAATTCTGATATGCTGTGCGAATCACAACGCGCATAATGATTTGCCAATTGAGCTGTCACTCTACTGAGGGTTTTCGCTGTCACCTGACTAGTACTCAGACTTGTTTTGTGACCTATCACCTGAATAACAGACAAATTGATACATTTGTTACAAGTGTTCAAAGTCATTTAAGCCTGTATATTTAAAACATTACATATAATTTTACATTTACCATTAAAACATGCACATTTGATTAAAGGTTAAAAAACAAACCAAAACAAAAAGTGGATGTTAATGGTATTCTGCTCTGTCGCCAGCAGATGGAGTCACATATCCTCTCCAGTACATATGCGGCTTTCATGATCCGTCCAAAATATGGTAATTAAGAGTGATGACACTAATAAAAACCAACAAAGTGTTCTCTGTGACAAGACGAAGCTGCTGCATGTTTTATAAGCATTGAAACTATGTCAAGTTGATGGGAAAAGTAATGTATATCATACTATTTTTATCATCATCATCATTATTATTGGCAGTTGTAGTAGCAGTAGTAGCAATACCATTATATGCCACATACTGTTATTTGTGTGTGTGTGTGTGTGTGTGTGTGTGTGTGTGTGTGTGTGTGTGTGTGTGTGTGCGTGTGCGTGTGTGTGCGTGGTGGGGGCATGTGAATGAGCGCCGCGTTGTCTTTACGACTTCCTCTGTATGAAATTAGAATTTACGAGGAGTCGATGAAGGCAGCATCGAGCCCAGCACACCCACTACGTGAGAGGAAGGTGATAAACGAAACTAACATCCATCCGGCAGTTTGGCTGTTTTACAACTTTGTGTGTTGTTGTGTCGCCAGGGACACTTGAAACAGAGCTATCATTTGTAATAGGAAAACAAGCTCGGCTTCAGTATGGCACAGTACAGAGTACGTGGCTTTATGTTTTCGCTTTAACTTCTAGTATGTTGATGTTATGAAGTATCGTTGCATGCCCAACAAACTGGAAGCTAGCTAAGCTAATATTAGCGAGTTCGAAGGTTACCCCCGGTACCGTTGCCACCAGTGATTAGACTGGCCATGTGATATTTCAGGTTGAAATCGGCCTGGCTTTTTCATTAATGGTCTGTAGGTAAACTTGAGCGTAAAAACCCTCAACATGTTGTTAAAAAACGAACTTTTACACACGTTTCCTTTTTTGTTTTTGGTAAGTTAATATTTTGTGTGTCATTTCATTGACCACTTTATGCCGAGTGAGACTAGAAATTGCGAACTAATAGGCCCTTGAAACATATGTTAATGAAAAATGGAATATGTCAGTTTTAATCATACATGTTGACGATGTATGCTAATAGCTGGTGCTGATTCATGGAACGGCTTTGAGCAACATTATTACTTGGCAGTAAATTAACTAACACTGATTTTCCCCGCCACCTCTCCCATAGGCTTCAGATTCTCAAAGGGAACAGTTTCGGAGATACCTGGAGAAAGCTGGTGTTCTGGATAGCCTTACCAGCGGTATGTTAATGTTTTCTCTACTGTTATATCTCACTATGTTTGGGCATTATTCAGGAACTTTGTTGTTCAGCTGTAGACATGTTAAGCAGTGGAGGCAGCCGCCGCAGCTCCTGCATTTGTTTAATTAATTAACCATTTCCGTAGGGAAACTCAAGTGTTTGTTCAAAATGTTCCAGCCTAATTCTATCAATGACCATTAATTACCTGTTTCAATAGATTGCTTTACTCTGAGAACAAATGCTAATGGGAAGAAATTTGTGAAATGTAAAGTGCTGAACACCAGTTGTAAAGTCATTGTTTTACAAATTCCCCTCAGTTGATGTATAGTTGTTTCTAACTTCCAACCCCCACCCCTCTCTTCTTTCTGTATTTCAGCTTTGGTGGCTTTATATGAGCAACCGGAAAAGCCCAGCAATGCTGTGGAGTATCCTTCCATATTATGATACAGCTGCCTTGCCATTCCCATACAGCTGCACCACCCTAGCAGAAAATGTCTTGGCATAGATTTTAGTGAGTTGAGTTGATGACCCTGGGATTGCAGCTTCATGCTGCCACTCACCATCCCCCACTACAACAATACATTTTTAAAATTGAGACAATAATGGTGCTGTAAAATTGCTTTGTAGATTCCTTAACCAGGTTTTCCCCAGATTTCTCCGGCAGTACCTGGGTATGACTGTCGAGGAGTCAGCAGACACTGAGGCTCTACAGCAGGAGCTGAATGAGCTTAGGAAGAGATGTGCACTTCTGGTAGAAGAAAACAAAGACCTTAAAACACGGGTATAACCGTGCTCATGCTGAAACTAAGGAGATGGTTCTTGGTGTAAAACTTGTGCATAATTTCAAGCAGCATGTGAATTGCCTAATTTTGTTTTACTGTTTTCCCCATTTCTACAGCTCCAGCGTTTTGAACCCAAATCAGAGGATGGAGCCACAGCTAACTAGGCTGCAACAGACCACTGGCTTAGTTAATGTAGTTTTTCTTTATATAGTTTTGGTTTTTCATAAGAAAACAGCACTGTTAAGTGAAGGCCAATGATTTTTATGTACCTGTGCTATTTTTCGTAAGTCTTTATTTTCTACAGTCTATCTTAGAATATAACTTATTTTGTACATAATGTATAAAACATTTTTTTCTTGCTCATGCAGTCTTGATTATGTCTTTTAACTGCGAAAGTCCCTTCCATGGGACTGTACAGGTGTGTTCACGTGAAATGGGGATTGGGGCCAATATAATTTTGGCGTCTGTAAAAGAAAATAACCAGTGTACTGCTGATAAAAGTTTTGATTATTCTGGTGTCTGGTGTCCTGACCAAAATACTTGTCCTGAATTCCACAACAAAGGTCTGGCTCAAGTAAATATAAAAATCTCAAAAATAACCATGAGTTATTGTGCTGAAATACATGTTTAGATTGATCTTACTGAGGCATCATCAATGGAACATCAAAGTATTAGTCAGGCCCCTTACTAGAATATCAGGATTTTTCCACTTTTAGCTGTTACTCCAGGTTTAAATCAGTCTCTGATTAGACAGACAGGCGATGAAGTGATGATCAGATCTAAGGACCACTCATGTTATCGATTTTTGGAACATGGATGTGATCCCACTGTACTCAAAACCACTTGAGAGATAACTCCTCACTCCTGTTGATGCCCTAAAATGTGTAATGCAACTGGGGGGAAAAAAGGTCAATGTAGACAAAATCTTTCCACCAAAAATATCTGGACATAATTCTGCATCTTTTAGTATTGCAATTCTAACACTTTGACCTATCATGAAGCTCAGACATGGACTCATAAGGGGTGTCAAGTGTGTGCCGATTTTTCATTCCAACCAAAGACCACAGCAGGCGATTTTACTAATTAGATTGTTTCAGGTTAAAGGTGTGTTAATCTAATCACCTGCTACAGACTTTGCTTGGGATGAAAACCTGCATGGTCCTGGCACTCCATGGCATAATGTTTGACACCATTGCCCTAGTGCACAGGATTAAGGCAGCTGCTGAAATGCATTTGTCTGAGTTTTTCTTCATTTTCAAGTGATCTTGGCAAGTTTTTGTATGCAGTTTAAGTTTTTAGTGGTCATGTCACATTACAATAACAGTCACTTAGTGATCATGTCTTAGTACAGTTAGACCTACCTAATCCTAGATGGGACCTCCAAGAAATGTGGTAATACCTTGAATTGTTAGGTCTACACTGTTCAGTGTGGTCAAATTTATTTGCATGCTGGTCTGATAGCATTAACTGTTGTCAGTCATAATAGAAAACAGCTTTATTCCAAAGAACATTTAAAAAATATACGTGAAATACACACTGTCCACTTAAAACAGACCTCTGTTGTTCTTCACCATATTTCACTAGAAAATAATTGCGATCAAAACCATGCACTTTTAATAGCTATTCAATGATTTTAAATTCTTGTAGATGAGGACGAAACTGTACACAAATATATAAATTTACAACTTTTCATCATCAGGTTTTGAGTGCTGTTAATAAACTCCATATGTTAAAGGCAGTGCAGACAGGACAATCTTATGAATGCCCCAATGACGGGTTGTCATGGTGCAAGTAAGGACTAAAACTACATTTGTCTGTCAGTATTTAGATTTGCAAGTCCGGGGCTCGTCTGCTGCTTGTGTTACTTCCCAGTGATGTTTTGCGATTAGAGGATGGTGGTCTTGTGCTGTGCCTGGATCCTGAGCTGGAGTCATCCACTGACTCCGGGGTTGAAGGCCGACTTGGATGTTTGGCATCTGATTTTGACCGCACTCGAGCAGAGGGGTATCCACTATTAGTTTTTGTACCCCCATATGAATCTGTGTCAGAGCTCTTACCCTCCAATACTGTGGAGCAGTTGAAAGAGCCATGAGCCCTCCATGGTCTCCTCACCATACTCACTGGCAGTGTGGGGCAGGAGGATGCATGAGCTGAATTTGTTGGCCATTTTGGAGATTCCGGACCCCCCGCCTCTTTACCATCATCCTCACTGTGTGGAGGAAGGTGCGAAAAGTCCTCAGGATCCTCCTGCTTTGGAGGGGTCAGTGAGTCACAGGGCGGTGAGCGGGGCTCAGTAGTAGTGTTGGTGGAGGTGCCGTTATGCTCCGCGAGGCTGTGAGCTGCACCCTTGGAATCATCCAAAATCTGCTGAGGTGCCAGCTCACTTTGAAGAGGTAGTAAAGCTGAAGGGTTGATAAGGTTCGGATACATACTTGTGCCCTGAGCCCTCCCCATCAAGAAGTTGTAGTCACTGGGTGCAGAGGCAATTGTCGCCTTTCGGGCTGTGTTGGTGCCAATCTGCACGACAGATTCTTTTTTAGATTTGCTGGAATAGAAGTCATCAAGCTCATCCCTCTCATCTCTCAAGTGTGGGTAAAAGTCCAAGATGCCCTTTTTAATCTTCTTATAACCCAGATGCATGATCTCCAAGATATTAAGGAAGAGGGAAACTGCAGCTATGCACTGCATGAACACCATGAAGACACTTTTTTCTGTTGGTCTGGAAACATAGCAGTCCACTGCATTGGGGCAAGGCTCCCGCTCACACTTGAAGAGCGGGTAGAGCTGGAAGCCATAAAGGAGATACTGGCCCGTCATGAAGAGCACTTCGACAGCAGAGCGAGTGACAATGTGAGCCACATAGGTGCGCAGCAGGGAACCCCTCAGAGGAGCTTTGTTGAGCTTGCCCTGATCAAGCTGTTTCATCTCCCGCTCAATTCTCCTCTTGGCCTCAGCCATTTCTACATCCACCATCTCCAGCTCCCGGCGCAGCAGTGCCTTCTTCTTCTGTCGGGCCTTCTCCAGCGCCCTGAGCCTGTAGAGAGCATGGCCCATGTAAACCAGCGAGGGAGAAGACACAAAAATGACCTGCAGCACCCAATACCGGATGAGGGAGATGGGGAAGGCCAGATCGTAGCACACATTGCGGCATCCAGGCTGCTCGGTGTTGCATATGAAATCAGCCTGCTCGTCGTTCCACACGTCCTCGGCAGCAACGCCAAGCACCAGCATGCGGAAGATGAAGAGGATAGTAAGCCAGATCTTTCCTACCATAGTAGAGTGGATATGTACCTCCTCCAATATCCCCCCAAGGAAGTTCCAGTCCCCCATCTTCACTCGGCCATTATGACTGTCAGTAGGGGATGGAACCAGAGATGAAATTATTAGGAAGAAATTTGATGAAATTATTTAAAATGAGCAATTATGAAGCTAACTTTTGTCACCAATTTCCAAGCATTCATAGTGCAATATGCATAACTACAGAGATGGTATTCCTTTGAGGACAAAGTTGGATCTTATATTGAAAATAACAGTAGAAAATGAATATGAGAAGGCTTTCAGATTAAGTGAGCATAGTATAAATTAAAAACAAATGAGGTTTCAAAGTAAATCAGTAGAATTTAAAAAAAAGCTAGCTAACTTAATAAAACATTTTTTTTATAAATGACAAAGTGACAATGAAATCATCAAGCACGTACCTCACATCAGGAAAAAAGAAACATTAGCATAGGGAAAACTAAATGTGACGTGATAATGTATCCCAAGTGTCACATATTTGTAAAAAAAAAAAAATAATAATAATAATAATAATAAATAAAAATAAAAATAAAAACTCATCAAAAAGCAAGCTCAGCAGACTTAACAGCCACTGATTTAATTGTAGTCTGGCCAGTTGTTTCTCATTAGATATTTTTAGAGGTCCTGTTCTGTCCTAATAAAGCCATTCCCTCCCGTGGCAAACAGAGCTCTGAGCTGTTGCCATCTCCATTTACCTTGCTGCAGCATGGACAGACTGCCGGTGACTTAAATCTCCCCGGGTCATGCAGTCGTGACGTGGTCACCAAAATGTTGAAAAAAAATCGTTGGTGCCCTCCGCTTCTGTCCCCGCGCATCACCTGAATTTCCGTGACCCGCCTCTGCCCAGTGTTGCCAGGCACAGAGTGGGTAGATCTGTGCTGTTTAGGGAAGAGTGCCAACAGTACTCTAACGAGAAAAAGTCAATACCAACAGCTCCATGAATACATTTGGATCATAGCCTCAAAGCAATTGGGTTGCACCATGGACTTTGACCTTAAGCTTAGCAAAGCCACAGTCCAATTGCCTGTATATGTTTAGTATAGCCAAAAATTTTCCTTTCCACACCACAATATTAGACAATTTGCTTGCATAGACGTGACAAATGCTTACTAGTATTACACTGAACATATTCTGGTAGTTAATTTTAGAGTGCATGCTTTAGTAAGTAGCGAAGAGTAATTATTCTGTTTCCAAATAGATCTACAATGACTACTGTTCTGCAGATATTTCCATCCAGGCTACAAGCCTAGGACACATTAGCACTCAATTGTTGCAGCTTATCTGATGAGCTGCTCTGCGTATACAAATGGAGAGCATTAACAAGTTTCTGCACTTGGAATCTCCACATCACCAGTGCAACGATAGTCATTCATCCATACAGGCTTTGTTTAATCAATAGTTTTCTACTGTTGTGAGGCAATCAATGAGTCATGTCCGATTTCATACTCTGCTGCTCCTCTCTGGATGTATCTGTGTTGTCTTGTCCATCCGAGACAACATTTTATTTCATTTTAAAGAAATCTTTCTCTTCTTGGCAACTACACAATCCAACACTAAATACTACAAAATGCTTTTAAATGATATACATGTATTTACTCGAAGCGTAATCATGGGTTTGCTGCTAATACACCGCTAGCCAGTACATGCCATGGGTTATACAGAACATGACCATGATCTCAAACTGTGAGATTATTGAATTTCAGTGTGAAATAACTAACCCCAACCTGATTATCGGTTGTGACAAACTTAAACCAATCAATCAAATCAAAATTTCAACTGATCCTTGTGACCTGCGCACTCATTTGCTTCTGCTTAACTACATCAGAACTGATGAAAACCTAAACTGTGTAAGACTAATCTAAGCTCAGTTCGAGTCTTCCTCACCAGAAAAATGTATTTGACAAGTTTGTTAATGTGAGGTTATTTAACTCTTATTCTAAACTCTTCATCTATGACCTTAAATCCCTCATTCGGCCCTAATATGGCCTAGCAGAGCAGGATTGATTTAAACACGTCTGGTACAAGCAAATCGGGGGGACAGAGGGTCACACAGCATGGGTCAATGAATATTGGGAAGATCCTGGTGCTACATAACTTTTTTCCCTTTTAATTACAGCAATAAACTTTTAGTTGTATTTGAGCCTTATATATTTAGCCTATGGTAATAGAAAGCATACTTATGCATAGTCTGTGTAAACAAGTTGTTTTACTTCAAAATAATGTGCAAAATAATGTTCAAATGTATTAATGCATTTTTTGTTGTTGTTGTTGTTTGTGTGTGTGTGTGTGTGTGTGTGTGTGTGTATCAAGCAACCAAGTGTGTCACTATGGCAAAGGTTATTATA
>OMKZ01028581.1:2508-19220 GCA_900302535.1 Neoniphon sammara
CTAACGTTTATTTGACTTGGTAAACTAATCGGCAAAATAAAATACATTAATGTAGTCGTATCTTTTGTACCCTTTTGACTCACTTCAGTTGGTTTAACACAGGGCATGGTTAAGCACTTGGAAATCTCCAGAGCCGACAACCGTAGTCTGGTTTCCGGTTTTGACCAAGAACGCGCAGACTGGCGCGTTCCCGTGGCCCTCAGGCGCGTTCACAAAGCCTAGAAAAATACAGCTTTATACGTATTTTGGTGGCTTCCAAAGAAAAATGACCCCAAGGATCAAAAAGTGGGGAATTAAAAGAGTCTATATCGATCATGAGTGGTATTCAGAAAAATTTATTAACAGTTTTAGCGGCGTCTCTTTTCCAATTGTTCCCTATGGAGAAATAGTCTTTTTGACCCGCAGGGCATCACGTGACTTGCAATACCACGGCTGACCGCTGTGTTCAATTGGTCGTACGGCTCAGAGAGAATCCTGGGGGCTTGGGTCAGATCGGCCGAGAGCTTCACGAGCGCCGCAGGAGCAGGCGAGAACTCCCGAACACGGTGTTGCTAAGAGCAGTCCGGGACGACGCTAGCTAAAAAAAAAAAAGAAAAACATGCCTCGTGTTTATATTGGCCGACTAAGCTATCATGTCCGCGAAAAAGACATTCAGCGATTTTTCAGTGGATATGGCAAGCTAATGGAAATTGATTTGAAAAATGGGTAAGTTCTCATTGGTAGATTTGTGCAAACGCGGGGGTTAGCTAGCTCCCTTGCGTTAGCATCACTGCTAACGACGTCAACGTTGGTTGAACGTTACTAGAATTCCAGGCTTTTATGCAAGTATATGTTTAAGCCTTTAGCCAACCCGCTAGTCAGTTTTGATACTTTAAGCTGTTTCGTTAAACTATCACTTGTAAATAAGTTATTGTGACAGCATTCCTTTTTTCTAGACTTTTCTTTTTGGCCGTGTGGCAAATGTCGCATGGCCAATATGGCGTCTTTGTTTGTCAAAGTGCTGAGTTGCCATAACGTGCAAGCATGCCAAGTTGTAGATACGGCTCCGTGTGAGTGAACTGAACTCCTGCTACGTTTTATGTAACTTATAATGTGTTCTAACTTTTTTCTTTTTAGTTATGGCTTCGTGGAGTTTGAGGACAACCGGGACGCCGACGACGCCGTTTACGAGCTCAACGGGAAGGAGTTGTGCGGGGAACGAGTGATCGTCGAGCACGCCCGGGGGCCACGACGAGACCGGGATGGCTACGGTGGGGGTTACGGGGGTGGTGGGCGCAGTAAGTGCAGTCTATTACAAGATACCCCCTCTCCTATTCCCCCTTGGGTTGAGGCGTTGATGTGGACTGCACACAGACTCACTAATTATTTACTAAGACAACTGATCATTAACCTTGACTCTTAATTCACAGGTACATAATCACGCACAAATAGCCAGACAGTCTTGGGGCCCAAGTTTAAGTGCCACGCGGTGGTACTCAATATTATAGGTAGATTGCATGCCAATCCCAGCAGTTATGCAAGGTGATTATGTAATTAGCAATGGTGCTACAGTCATTTACAGTGTACATGTCCAAATATGTTACATAACACTACTAAAAGGATAAGATCTCATTTAGTAAATTAAACCTTGCCTAACTAAAGTGCCCCTTTGTCTGGAGGATCCAGTTGAACGTTTTTCTTTTGTTGGAGCTCATCCTGTAGTGAGAATCGATGGTAGTTAACATATTATGAGATGCAGTGTTTTTTTTTAACATCTTGGGTTGCCAAGCTGGCTTAGATAATATGTAATACAATGGCGAGTCATTTATTTTGAGTCAGATTTTGAAGGCAAACATTTCCATTACCCCTTTCCATGTGTTTGCACCTCGGAACAATGTATGTTTTTCGCAAACACTTACACCAACATAGCTAGCATAGTTTCTAGCCAAATCATTAGGAATAGACTAACATTTTCATGTGAAATGTGTATAACTTTTTACTTTAACTTTGATATATTTTTATTATATTCAACATTAACAAAAGTCCTTGATGTTTCAATTTGAAAGAGTCCAGTTGCGGGCTGAGGCTGAGAGTCCATTGAGGCTAAAGATGACTGGCTAAGATGACTGCCTGTCCCGTTTGGCCTTGGCTTTCACCTTACAATGTGTGTGTGACCTTTGCCCCCCCTTGATCCTTGGCTGACCTAACCGGAAGCCATGATGACAGCAGCCTTTTGCCAATAGACCAGGGGTGATGGTGAGGATTGCCATTGGTTTCTATGTTGACAGCAAAAATGAGTGGAGCGGCTCTAGTAAAGAACTTACACTCAAAAGAAATGTTGTAAGTGAGTAAACTGGAAAAGAACAAATTTCGAACTGACATCCGGTCAAATGGCTCAAAAGAAAAAATATTGGTGTATGTGTTACTTTCAGTCGTTCTTACTCAATTTGATCGAACATTGTCCTTCACACCAACCTATGTGGATGCCTCCTTTCCATTTGTTTTTCAGGGTTCAAACGTCTTGCAAGAACATCACTGTCCATTTGTTAATGCAGATAAAGCATCAGTGTGTTAAACCAGAGTAAGACAGGCTTTGTATTGCTGGAAACAGATGCAGTGGTGTTCTTTGCAGCAGAGAACAACTTCAAAACGCTGAACAGTACAAACTTAAAGCCTGTGCAGAGGCTTCTAGATCACTTACCTCAAGGTTTGTGTTGACTTGAAAATGGGATCAGATGGACCTCGTTATCATTAAATGCAATTTTTTTTAAACCAACATGGACTCTTATCTGGCACTGTCTTGTTTATTTGATAACCCAGGACATAATTTCTGCGTGTCAACCATTTTGTTTCTCTCTGACTTTTTCCATCCCCTGTTGTTTTTAAAGGTAGTGGCTACAGCAGCCGGAGCCGCACCGGCAGGGATAAGTATGGGCCTCCTGTCCGTACTGAATACCGACTCATCGTTGAGAACTTGTCCAGTCGCTGCAGCTGGCAGGACTTGAAGGTAAACATGTGGAGAAGGAACATCAACCAGTTTTCCATTGGTAATCAGTCTACAGTATTGGGCAGGACTCAGGTTCTCAAGCACCTTGCTTGATATCAGCCCTATAGCTGTTTTCGGTTCATAAAATGTTTAATTGAATAAAGTGTATACATTTTCCCCATTGACCATGTTTCAGGCTTTATCTTCCTTGCTTTAAACTATGGGTGGGTCTCCACTGCTAGAGGAAAGTTTGGAAAAAAAGGTTAAAAAAAATTTACAGATGGCTTTTATTTTCTTGAAGTGCCAAAGATAGGACAATGGTTGCAGTCTTTGAGGATGCTAATAAATTGTCAGATGTTTTTAACATCTTAATCAAAACAATACAATGTTTGTGTGCACAGCTACTTTTTAGATTTCTTTATCTTTTCTGAACAAAGTGGACAATTTTTGTTTCATCAAACTTGAGTGTTCAAGGTTACACTGGTGCACTGAAAGATTAAATTTTTTATTAATTTTCCCTCATAATGTTTTTTTTCTGTGTCTGCCAGGACTTCATGCGCCAGGCAGGAGAGGTCACCTATGCAGATGCCCACAAGGAACGCACCAACGAGGGAGTGATTGAGTTCCGTAGCCAGTCGGACATGAAGAGGGCCCTGGACAAGCTGGACGGTACAGACATCAACGGGAGAAAGATTCGTCTGGTGGAGGACCGGCCTCGCCGACGAAGGTCTTACTCTGGCAGCCGCTCCAGGTGACAAAAAAAATCTATCCTTAACGTTTGGGGGTTTTTTTGGCTTTACTTACTTTTTTACAGTTATACTATTGTATGTTGTACAGTAGTGTGGAAGTTTTGCTTGTTGTCTTTGTTTGATCACTGTTTGATCATCCGTTTGACCACAAAAGCACAGAAGCTTTTGCTCCTTGCCAGTTAGCTTTGTAATGATCCATTACAATACTAATCTTGAATTGTGTCACCTTTTAGGTCTCGTAGTCGCCGCCGCTCTCGCAGCAGGAGCCGCAGGAGCAGGAGCTCTAGGAGCCGCTCCAGATCCCGCTCCAGGTGAGACCAGTTATACTTAAATTTGTTCATTATGTTCATTTGAATATTAATATCTGAACTTAGAGGAAAAAATCAAGTGAATGTAATGCTATAGTTTTTTGGATGTGGTTTTCATTTACTTTAGTGACATGGACATTAGGAGGATAAGTTGAGTCAGGTGTCACATACTTGGTCCCTCTTCACCCTAATAGCATTTTACCGCACTAAAGGATAATTGTCTGCAGTTTTGAAATCCTTTGAGTGTAGCTTATAGTAACAAATAAGAAACAGGTGCAGGATTGGTTTTGTTATACTCAAGGTACATGTTCCAATATTTAAGTCCTCGTGAAAGCTTTGGTTGGAGTATGTTAAAGTCGTATGAAGCAGAGTAAGCAATTGTTGTATTCCTTACAGGTCTCGTTCCCGCAGCAACAAGAGAAGCCACCGTTCCCGCTCCAGATCAGGAAGGAAGTCTCGCTCCAAGTCTGAGGGAAGCAAATCCCGTTCTCGCAACCGCAGGTCTCGTTCTCGATCCCGCACCCGCAAATCTCGTTCTCGATCCCGCAAATCCAGGTCCCGTTCTGCTGAGAGGAAATCCAAGTCCCGCTCCAAGAGCCGCTCCAAGGTGAAGTCAGAGCGGGATTCCCGCAGCCGCTCCAAGGAGAAGTCGGGCGACAAGAAGTCCCGCAGCCGCTCGGCTTCCCCAGTGGAGAACGGGAAGGAGGAGCGTGCCGCCAAATCTGCCTCCCGCTCCCCGTCACCACAAGGGGAGGACCGCCGATCCAAATCTGGGGAGAAACGTTCAGCCTCCCGCTCAAAGTCCCGTTCACGATCTCGCTCTCGGTCTAGATCAGCCTCTCAGGATTAGAGGAGCCAGAGAACGGAAGCGTTCTCTCTCTTTTGCTTGACCCCTATGCTGTACATAACAGGCAGTGTTGTTGTAATACTGGCTTATGCTTCTTGAATTGTCCACTTTTCTCCCTCAAGTGTGCACTTGTCTTATAGATGTTTGACAGAAACCCACCACAGTGATCGGCAGAGCTACTTGCCTGCATGAGTTGCATTTTAAGATGCTATATTTTGGAAAACTTAAGATCCCCGAACCACTGTGGTTAGACACAAAGGATTCTACCCTCAACAAAACTATCCTTAAGATGACACACAGTGACTGATAAATTAATGTAATGTCCTTGCTTTATTTTTTCCTCAGTTTACTTTTTACCAAATATCATGGAAAACATGATGTTGCTATAATTTGGTAGTTTGGCCATCACTGTGAGGGTCTGCAATCTGATGACATATTCCAGTAGTTTTGTACAACTCCATTTTGTTTTCTACAGAAGTGCATGGTTGTGGGACAAAAGTACAGCATTTGGATACATCATGGGAATGGGTCCCCCGTTTGATTTGTCAGTTACTGCAGTCCCAGTAGGTGCATTCTCATTGGTTCTGTCAATCTTAGTGCTCTCTAATGGCACTGTGAAATGCAAAAACTAGGATACAAGAACATTATATATATAGAACTGCGCACATGGGGTTGGTTTGATTTTCATGTTTGAAAAATGTCATAGGCACAGAATTATTGATCCTGTTTTAATCTATTGTACATAGAGCTTGTGAGCTTTGAATACATATTTTCCTTATTTTCTTTGCTACACATGTTCTTTGTGTTGAGCAGGAGATCTGTGAAATGGAACGTGATTTTTTTTTTTAATTGCTTTATTTCAATATCAGTTTTCAATAGAACTTGAATTTATTTTCATTGAAGCTTCCTGCTTTCCTTGCTCATTTTTCCTTTTTTCATGTTGTCCTGATTGCGTCGTTGATCAAGCTATTTTCGGTTTGTCTTTCATGCATTTTCATCCATCCTTTTCATTGTGTTATAGTTTGAGTACAAAAGTTTGGGGTGTGGCAAGCCCCTGTTTTGCTTTGGGTGTGCAGTTAATCCAAAAGCAGTTTCATTTGTACACGAAAGGTACATGAATTCCTGCATTTGGGGTTCTTAAACACTTTGCAGCATCTGATCTGTTGAATGCGCCCCTCTCTTACTTGTGACAGATTCTGATTATTTTCTCCATACAAACGAGACACAGCTTTGATTAAAAAAAAATCTCCTTTTTTATTGTACGTTTAATAAAGGTTCTTAATGAAAACTGTTTTTGTCATGCAGTATTTCTTCCATATTTAAAGATTTGCACTTACAAAACCTTGACTGCAGTATCAACGTGACCTATATCCTGCTAATTATATAATAAATACTCTTTCATTAAGGCTTGGCCGTTTCTGGGAAAGTGAACAGTATTGTTTGGGGTTGTAGGCAGAGGAGCATTCGGGTATTTTTGAAACGAAAACAGAGGAAGAGACGTTTCATAAACGGCCTCCAGACCAATCGATTCTGCACTACATTATTTTCCCATATCGACCATTATGGAAAGTGGAGCGATTTCAATGGAAGTCTTTTAGCACATTGTGAGAGCAGTGACTGTACACTGGTCCGCGCATGCGCAGTATGAGCCCCGGAGCCGCAGGAGATAGAGCTGGTAAGCCAAATTCAGTTCCGAATTGATCAGCAACCATGAATTTATTTAACATTTATAGTTTTCTTCCAATCAGTGCAGACACGGGTATCTTTCAAGTGTAAGCGTTTCCTGGGGTAAGGTGTCATGATTTTTTTTCTTGAGGTTAAGTAATACAGCGCTTGTATTTTGTGAATATTATCAACCACAAAGCTATTTTCATTTAACAAATATAAAAGGCGCGCATTTAATTGACCTAATTGTTTTAGAAATAATTTTTAATAGCAGAAGCAGTCGCACAGTGGATATGAACGATCAGCGTTGTTTTAAGGTGAAAATATTGCTCATTCATTCGTTATTTTGCCGGAATGGGTTACAGCCAGTGTTCATTTTGCTGTAAAAGGGATTTTCACAGGAATTGAGACCCTATGCTTTTACTCATTTTGCCTTATGGATTTCAGATCCTCCGCCATTTTAACGGAATTGCTGTTTATCTTTTCTTTTCATTTTATTTTTTCTTTTCTGTGTATTTGGTGCTCGGCGTAAATATTGTTAATGGTGTGTCACCATTAGGTTATTGCCTTTTTTTTGTTTGAGGACAGCAATCTAAGGCTTTTGAAAAGTCACATGGGGTCATGGACTGGTGATGGAGGATGGCATCTGTTCTGTCCTTATTCTGTAAAATGACAATGTTAAATAAAAAAAAAAAAAAACTTATTTTATTTTCTGATATTTTAAAGGTAGGATGAATCTGTCTAAGCGTCTCTTGTGGTTTGATGTTTCTTGAACCCAAGCATAGACTCTAATTCAGGGCCATTTTGTAGGAATAAAAAAATGGTAGTGAGATGCAGTTGGGCACGTGAAAGGAGATGTGAAGTAGTAAAAATTGAGAGAACTTCACAAAGGTCTGGATCAGTCCAGACTGTATGGTCATATCATCTTATGAGTTTTCTCAGATCTTGTCAGGAGCCCCACCAGAATTGGTAGCTTTAAAGTGGATTAAAATCTGCTGCTTATATTGACTGTTTTTCTCTTTTATTGGTTCTGTTGTGTATGTATTAACACTGCAATACTCTAGAAATGAATATTCTGTTATGTACAGATCACTTCAGATAAATCAAATTATTGTAACATTAAACATTTTGAGCACTGCAGAGGAAAAGATCCACATGAGCTATGAATGAAGATAAAAAGAAAAAAAATCCCATTGTAACATTTGAGAAAATGCACTGATAATGGTGTAACCCTCTTCCGCTGTTAATCCACTGCACCAGAGAAAACTGGCCGGCACTGTACCTGATATTTTTCCTTTTCAGCGCTCCTGAGGGTCGGACAGGGACGCCACCATTATGAGCGCCAAAGTAAACATGGAGGTTCCAGCCAAAGAACCAGATCGCACTCCCTCAGATCCTTCATCCTCGTCCCCCAGCGACACTGTTCTGGTTTGCAGCAGTGATGGCATGGCTAAGAAGGCCCGGCCCCAGACCCACACCACCACAGCTCTCCTGCTACCAGGTGAGCATGGGTCTAAGGGTGGTGTGGTGGCCAAGAGACTGGAAGATGCATGTTCAAGCCCCTGTATCAGCAGGAATCCACAGTGCTTTAGTGTCTGTCAGGAAGACACAAATCCCCCGCGGTGCTCGGTAGCTGAGCCTGACCTCTGAGCTCCAATGGAAGGGGAAAGCAAACTGAGAAGTTCCCTATGAGGATCAATAAAGTATTGTATACAAAAGAAAGCTAAAGGTGCTTCATGTAACATTCTTAAACCAATATATTACTGTAGTGATACCTTGTTATAATAAATATTGTAGACAAATGGAGAAGATAATGAGTAACCTCTGACTGAAACTTGTGGTATTATTAGTGCTAAGGTTTTGCAAAATTGAGACCACATTTCCTATAAACTCCTTCCTGTCGCAAAGAGGAAGTTGCTGCTTGCCCCTCCTCCCCCTCCCTGGTGTTACTCTAAGTGTATTTGTTTTTTTCTTTCACTTCACTCAAGAGGATAATGGATTGATTTGTCCATTGGCCTTTAACTCATTACAAGTTCCGTGCCAGAAACCAGCCTCTCTTTGTGCTGTAAAGCAACACAACAGATTTCCAGAAATACGATGTGGTGTTAACACAAAGTAAAGGCTGCCAGTCTTCTTGCTGATGGTCTCATTTGTTTACAATAATTATACTAATGTGTCAGATTTAATATGGAAATGATTTTCCATTGTTAAAATGTGACGCTTAGCACCTTTTCCCAAAAGGCTCTGAATCAGTATTCAGATGATGTTCCACTAAATATTTACTGAAACCAAAGAAATTGTTTTACCGTAGGTTTAAACATGTCTCTTCAATAGTTTGAGAAAGGTCTCCACTAACATGGGGTAACATGATAATGTAGATGTACTGTATGTGTCAGTACAAGGAAACTTTACTATACCACGAGGGACATGTGCTTTGTAGAGTTTACAGTACAAACATAGAATAAAAACATAATACAAAACAATAAAATTACAGGATGTTAAATGAACTGTGCTGGCTCAAGTGTACAAGTGTGGCTCAATTATACATTTCAGTGCATCTTCCATTGTCTCTCTTCAGTCCCAGCACCCAGCCATCAGAAGGTGGAGGTGACTTCAGGTGTTGCAGTGGGAGATCCAGGTAAAGGAGGTGGGGCCAATGAAGCAGCCACACCCACTCTGACTGCCCAGGTAGGCGGGGCTTGTAGCATTGTCCACGTCCTGGAGTGGAAGGAGGGGATGGCCATTCTGCCCAGCAGCAACCTCAAGGTGAGTGATGCTGAAATTTGGTTTCAAAGACATGAAAACGTGTTCTGAGAGAAACTTGAGATTTATGGAACGTCCTGCTGGTTCCTTTGCCTAGGACGCCTGGACCTTATTCCCACAGTGGTCTTTTTGAACTTGTGTCAGACCTGAGATGGGTAAATCTACCCAGACAAGCAAGTATGACCGTATGATGCCCCAATGTTGTGTGCAAAGGTGCTGCAAATGTTGGGAATCAGCCAAACATTCATAGTTACCCAAAATGTATTAGAAACATATGGATACAAAGAATCTGGAGAGATATAGTTTCACATTTTAAGATATTTAAGTCATTCTAGTTAGCTAATGGCATCTGACTTAGTAACTAGCTAGTAGCTACCTAGTTAGTAAGATAGCTAACGTACCATTTTTTGGTAAGTTTTCTTGTTTGATCTGGTTTTTCGCTGTTGTCTTCCATTGTTTTCATGCTCACATTTTTTGTCTCTCTCTACTGTCAAATGTCAAGTAAAGGTAAAAATATCAAAATATGCTCAGTAATATTTTGACTGTTTGATTGTTTCACAAGATCATCAAGATCAACTCAGGTAAAAAATACACTGAAATGGTTTTTATTGTAAATGGTAAATGGTCTGTATTTATATAGCACTTTTCTAGTCTAACAACCACTCAAAGTGCTTTACAACGTATGCCTCACACTCACCAGCCACACCCACATTCATACACTGACGGCAGTAATGCCAAGAAAAGGAACAACCTGCCCATCAGGAACAGTTAGGGGTTCAGCGTCTTGCTCAAAAACACTTCAACGCTCTCTCTGGATGAGCCGGGGATCAAACCAGGAGCCCTCCAATAACTAGACAACCACTCTACCTCCCGAGTCATTCGAACAAATCTAAATACCAAAACACAAAATCATAAGGGTTAAGAGATCCAGCCAAACAGAACAAAAGAAGAGGGAACCACACTTTGGACCCAGTGTCTCACAATAGGAGTAAATCACCAGAAAATTAAAATTTGGTCATTATCTATTTACTTGGATGACAGCCAAAACAATGGTTTGAATGTCCACATAACACATAGTGAGTTTAAAGGAGTTGTGTATCTACCCTCTCCAAGTAATTTGGCTGGGAATATGTTCTTAACAGTTCCAAAAAAAGCAAAAAATCAGCATAAAATTACTCCAAACAACATAATCTAAGTGTTCGGATCCAAAACGATTGCAATGAGTCCAAAAGTTTTATATTTAGGTGTGGCTGATTCATTATCTCCTAGATTTTCTGCACTTGTTCTACACCACACCAACCATCAAAACAATAGCAAGCCAATGCTTCCTTCAGATGTTCTGTAATCACAGGTAGAGTGCGCTTAGCAATATTGTTGTAATACAAATAAAGACACCCAGTGTAGTTTTCTTTGTAAACTCACTTGGTTTCATTTACCCTAAAAAAATTTCACCAGAACACATTGTTTGTGTCCTTGAGGGCTAATAAAAATTTTGAATGTATTTCCTACCTCAAAAAATAACTGCAAAGCCTTATGTTGGAATATTGCATTTATATTGAAAATTGCATTGATTACATCAGCGCATGTTGGACCCATACTTATGCTGGTAAAACATGTTATGTAAAGCATACAGGGACCCACTTTTCCATTTTTTATAGTGTGCACTATAGTGCCTTTAGTGGTCACATACTGCATTGCATACCTCTAAAAATAAATAAATCAAAACATAAATGTGAAACTCCAATTTTACAATTTTACAACAATTTTGGACATCATAATATCGTGATATTGCATTGGTGATAAGCATTTTCTTATCCTGTTTTAAAGACTGTATTACAGTAAGGGAATACAATTTTCTGTTTCTTGTTTTCTTATTAAACTGTTCTAACTGTTCTATTATTAGTCATCTTATCCACATTATTAGTGACTGTTTATCAAAAATCTTTTTATTTAAAACAGTCACCAAAAAAAACTACTTTTGCATCAGGGTCTGTTTTGTTATTTCTGACCGAAAAGTACTTGAGTACATGACAAGTTGTATTTACCACGAAGCTTACGAGGAGCACATGAAGGCAGAGACAGACACGCAGGGCAGGGCAGCGCATAGCATCACTTATAACAGAGAGTGACAAAGCCAAACTAAATCAGCAAAGCGTGAGCCATGATTTCTCTGTTCCAAAATGCCATATTCAGAATAATAGCTCGCTAAACTCCTGAGCTGTCAGAAACATCACAGTAATTTCCCAGACTCTGTTAAATAACTGTGGTTTGGAAGAAGATGGAAACCACAGACAACACTGCACCCTTGGTATTAATGATAATGTCAAATATTTTGGTGTGTCAGTGTATTTTGAGGTGATGAAGGGTTGTTGAATGAATAATATGATATTTTCACAAATGGACCCAGTGCTGAATCACTTGCTCTTTGTGTGTGTGTGTGTGTGTGTGTGTGTGTGTGTGTGTGTGTGTGTGTGTTGCAGTTCTGTGTGAGTGACGTAGGAACACTGAGTACACTGATAACCCCAGGGACCACCAGCAGCACTGCTGAACCAACCGCAGGGACTTCTGGGAGATCGGCTGACGCAGAAAGCGCTCCACCAGACAAGACAGGTAGAGTCACAGACGGAAGTTATATAAGGTTGTTGTGGTGTCAGGGATTGAACACAATGCAATATTTCACTTTGGCAGAATATTTTTACTTATTACACACCACTGTAAAAATTCTGCAGCAGTCCACCATCAACTTTTCTCGAAAGTAGCTACCAGGGAGTCTGTGCTGTGGTGCAAATTATTTCCTGAAAACTTTGACCCTCGACACAAAATGAAATAATATTGTATAATTCGACTTTACCTTTCAGACATAAATTATTTATTCCAGGATCTCAGATGAGAAGTAATCAAATACAAATTTATACAAAAAATTAAATAAAAATCAGAACAAGATGCAGAATTTCTTGAATTTGCCCATGGATCTATTTCAGATGTATCAGCACCCATAGGCGCTGCGAGAGGGTTGGCTGTGGAGTCGGACCGTCCGGTTCAGGCCAAACCTGAAGTCCAGATCGGACCGGGACCGCAGAACCATGAACCCAGACCACAGAGGACCTACGCCGAGGAACTACGCAGGGAGCCAATCACTGACAAGTATGTTGAGAACAGCTGTGTTTTTTGCTCTGTCTTTTTGTACACTCACATATACGTGTTTTACATACTGTACACACACACACACACACACACACACACACACACATACAGTACAAGTACTCATGCACACTCAGTTTTCCTTTTTGTATCTGTCAGTGTCTCACACACACTCACATAAATGCACTCAGGGGAGCTCCTTAAAGCAAAATTGAACTTTGTTAGTGTTGGGTTGTATAGTGACCTGGATGTGATCTGAGGCCACATGGTGATGAAATATCCTCATTAGTTGCTCCGTGCTCCCCTGGGCTGCTCATCTAGAATACTGCATTTGTATCGCTCCATTCACTTCTATAGCGGCAGAACAGCTCCCAAAATAACACTTTTAGAACATAAATGAACATTAATAAAGCAGATTATCCCAATATACAGAATAAACTTTTTGAGTAAATTAAACACTTCTTTTCTTGTATTTTTATTTTAATCGAAAGAAAGAAAGTAGATCCGGCAAGAAGTGTCTGCAGGTCACTTCCTCATTGTAACCTTTCACCAGGAAGAAACATGTTTATACTGTTGTCACAAATCATTGTAATTACACAAAGAAGAAGAAAAAAAGGGTACCGGGACTTCTTGTTTTTTTTATATTAGCATAATCTGCTTTGTTCTCGTTTGTTTATGTGCTAAAAGTGGTACTTTTGGACCGGTTTTGCCGCACTGTAGAAATGAATGGAGAAATACAAATGCAGTATTCTGGATTAGAAGCCCAGGGGAACACAGAGCACCTATGAGGATATTTCACCATCATTTTCACTCACATCACATCCAGGTAACTATACAACCCAACCAAAGCTTAATTTTCCTTTGAGGGGCGGTGTATCCTATAGTGACACTCTGAAACGAATACTGGGAAATGTCAGGAATTGTAGTAATTTAAAACAAATAATCAAAATAACTCCTGGATTTGACACCTGAACATCACAGACTGATGATATCTAAAGGTGTTCTTCAGCCACATGCAACATAAAGAACATGACTACAGTATGTCAGCATGTTTAGACCCACAGTCTGTTCTCTCTGCGCCTCAGGAGGAGCGTCGGGGTGGAGAAGGTCCCGGCGGGCGGCAGGGTGTCCTCCCTTAACCCCGAACACCTGAAACCTATGAGGAAGAGGAAGAGGAAGGAGTACCTGAGTCCCTCTGAGGAAGACTCCGACATCGAGGGCACGGTGAGGACAGCATGACTACAGCGTCACTTCATTTTACACACACATGCAAATACACCGAGATAAACAAATGTTCTCATATCTGACGAGCGTAATGTGAATGAGTGATAGTATGGCATGTGGTAAGGTGAGCAAAGCAGAACGGAGTCAAACACCAATTGCTAATAATTCAAAGTGTGTATTGTTTGCTTATTCAGTTTTTGTTTTTTTTAGGATGAGAAAATGGATGACTCGAAGGCAGATGGCAGGCATAACAGAGGAGGTAGGAAGAGTCAGGAAATCACTCAAACCCTCGCCACTGTGCTCATTATTTCATCTTACGTCTGTCTATTTGTCCTCCTTTTCTTATTTGTTTCTTTATATCTGCCTAATTGACTGTGCTTTCATTTCTTCCTTGCTTCCTTTCTTCCTCCTTCCATTCCCTCCTTCCCTACCTCCTTAATTCCTTCATTCCCATCTTTCTCTGTCCCATAATTGCCTGCCCTTCCTTTCCTTATGTCCTTAATTCCTTCCCCACTAGACAGGAAAGTTGTGGAAAGAGGTAATATAATGCTAAAGCAACATTTTACTTGAGCATTTTAACCTTTCTAAAATCTCTGCAGCAGTTAACGTCTACAAACTATAACATTTGGTGCTCTTATTCCTTCCTTCCTATCCTCCCAAATTTCTTTTCCTTTACTTATTTCTTCTAGGGATGCATGATATTGGATTTTTTGCTGATATCTGATATGCTGATATTTTCCAACTCTTTTGGCAGATTGCCGATACCAATATATGCAGACATATTTTACCACCTATTGGCAGAGAACATCAAGTCCCTCCTGTAGTAGAATTAACATGTTATCATGCCTACTCTTATTGTGATGGCCTACTGGCAGATGCAGACATAAAATAAAATCATTTTCAAAATATACACATTCACTGGACAAAATAAGAAACTACTACACCGCAGACATATTGTTGCACCGTTGACGTAAGAGACGTGATGATGTCGTACTGTGCATGCACCCTCACACGGGACACTGCTGAGCATTTACTGTATTGCGCCTAATAGTGGGCGCCCGGTAGTCAAGCATATAGTCAAGTATATCAGCCTGTCATATCGGTAGAAATTTTTATATTGGGCCGATGCAGATATTTGATTTTAAAGCCAATATTGGCTGACATCGTGCATCCCTACTTTCTTCCTTCACCTAAAGCAAACCTTTCAGCTGTCATAATATCTCTCTGTAAGTCACTCTACACAGTGGCGTCAGCTAGATGCATAAACCTTATTTTCTGTGAAGGTGGTGACAGTAAGACAGAGCAGTGGACCTGGGCCCAGTACCTGGAGGAGACCAAAGCTGTAGCTGCTCCCAACAAGCTCTTCCAAGAGGTATGTTTGGTTTTACATCGTCAAGGTGATTCGGTAGCCAGTCAAGAATACGCACAGATTCGCAGAGTATCTGTTTTTCTGCTGCGAATAGGGTAAAGAAGAATCTACTGTCTTGAGGGAGAAATTATTGCAGCATTGTCAAGGGAGGAAATGAGACTGAGAAAGAAATCTAAACTGATAAAGCGCTATACACAGCCCAAGGGAGATCATACTGTGTTTTTTGGTTCTTTTATATAACACTGTTTGCTTTAAAACTTTTTTTTTAAAGTAAGTTTTGCCCTGAAGAGACTTTCAGGGAAAAAAAGGAGTAAAAAGCATTATCGGTAATGTGACAGCAATGAAGAAGCTGTAATCTTCTCTGTGTTCCATTTGTTTTATTCTTATCTACATTCTGCTCTTCACTCCCCTGACCCTAATTTCCCCACAGGGATCGTTCAATTTTCATTTTCATCTTATCTTAATCTCTGTGCTTGGTACAGAAACGTGTGGTGTGTTTTTTTTTTCCCCCAGACCCAGAGAGTGCCGACAGTGAAGAACAGCTTCAAGCAGGGGATGAAGTTGGAAGGCATCGACCCTCAGCACCCATCCATGTACTTTGTCCTCACTGTGGCCGAGGTGAGGCAGACGTCCATTAACACGGTCGATGGGCCTTAATGGACCTGGGCGGATTATCATTAAAAATAAGAGTCACCTTTTACTGACCGAGTGCAGCACACGCGCAGGGAATCTGACCTGGTGTAGCCGCCTTACACACTTTTTCTGCAATACATCTTACACTTACTTCATAAATGATCGTTATTCATTCATCACCTTTATTTACTCTGGGAGGGCCACATGAGGGCAAGCTCTCTTTTCCAGTGACGCCCTGATGACAGAAAGATAACACTGAAATATAAAAACGTAACATAGATTTCAAATGACAGACATGACGTAAGAAAGCAGCTCACAGGGCACATGTACAATGTGACCGCAGTGTCATGCAAAGAAGTTTAAAGCAAAATGGAGTCAGGTTATTTGATTTTAGCAAGCAATTTCATTTTATAAGGCTTAGTATCTAAACATTAGTTTTCCTAATTCAGTGTTGCCACAAGATAACTCTAAAACCAAATATTGTTGTGATCATGTCAATGTCAATGTCAGCTTTATTTATACAGCGCTTTAAAACAGCCAGAGGCCTACCAAAGTGCTTTCACAGTAAAATAAGCAGAAAACAATAAAACAATAAAAGTAAGGTACATTGTTGTTTGTATTTCAGAGGTCAGATCAGGCAACCTGGTAATTTATTCAGTAATGATATGGAAATGCAAAGAATACAGTGCTGCTCCCTTCTTACAGCCAAGGAAGGCCATCTTAATTCTTGATAAAGACTTCAAAGGTGGTTTTTGAACCCACAGCCAATTGTTAAATGTAAGTGCAGAGTGACGAACTGCTTCAACAGGTTTTGGTGTCGAGGCAGAACCAGCAAAACTTGTAGCCTGATCAATTTGCTTCCTTCACTCCTGAGTAAAACAAGTTTTAGACGCATCTAGAAATGAATGCAAGTTTAGTTTTCAAGTTTAGTTATGTAGCAGACAGGAGCTCATGTATGGTGCAAGAGGCAAAACTGGACAGGCTCATTTGAGATGTTTTTTTTTTTTTTTTTTTTTTTTTTTTTTTTTTCTGTGGTTTTTTTTTTTTT
>OMKZ01028582.1:0-15635 GCA_900302535.1 Neoniphon sammara
CTCCTCCCCCTCACTCCCTCTGGTGAGAGACTTTAAACAGTAGGCTGGAGGCTGTTATTTTGGGAGGGCTAAGGGGCGAGGGGCGAGCGAAGAATAATATCTTGTACTCCAGGGCCCGGACGGCTCCCCCAGCCTATCAAACGAGTTACAAATGTGGTTACAGACCCATAAAGAATAAAGGGAGGGGAGGGAAGAAGAACGAGGGGGCAACATTTTTCTGACACAGTTTTACGGCTCTGCTTATTACAAGGAGCAGCTTAAGCTCTCCCTCCTCTCCTTGCTCAATTCACCGCCTCCTTTATCAGTCATATCTACACATTCCTTTTGGGCCAGAAGGGTGCAGGATGGAGGGATGAACTGGGTGAAAGGGTTGACAAGAGAGTGGGATGGCAGAATAAAGCAGATTGATAGATACATTTAATACGATCAGGTTTGTGAGGTGAGTAGATGCAAAGATGTGAAGAAATGCATTTACTTGACCTGCTTATAGTTTGTGGTAACAGTACTTCAGTAGCTCTGATCTTATAAATATTATGAAAGAATAATATTTTACCGCAACAGTAAAAATACACTAAATATTAGTGATCCTTTGTCAATATTACTGTGAATTCTCACACAGAACATCCACTTTATGTAATATTTAAAACAATGATATTCACTATGAGAAAATAGGATAGCACAAAATAAAATATTTCTGAAACAATAAGAAAAAAACAGGGAAGCATGAAAAAGGATACTTTTGCATCACATTTGCGTCAAGTATGGTTTAACAACCTTAAAAGTATGTTTTACTGTCCTGTTTCAAACACCATATACTCAGTGAATCATTCTGAAGATGTAAAAATGCCATACAAATATGATCTGGACAAATTACACCTTTTTGCAGCTAATTACAACTTTAACAAATACAATAGTTTTGAGAAAAACTCATAAAAATGTCAAAATTTGAACATCCCATGAGGAATTATAAAATATGAATATATATCTTTGTTCTAAATGTGATTAACCCTTTGTTGAACATTTAAGATTCTCACAATTCAACGTTAGCGCTCAACGTTACATTGTAGTAGTGAGCTGGTAATGGTAATTTGATTTTCTTTTCATTTGTTACAATGCTACAGTGCTAGTGCTGAGCTGGTCTTCCTTTGTTTGAAATATAACTATTACAATTTACTGTAATTCATTTCCTATTGTTATAGTCAAATCAAATCAAAGCAAAGCAAGTTGCCAGCTTTGATTTCTCCCTTCTTCAACTTCTCACTGTTTATAAAAAATATAATTTTGAGTAAATTGAGGAAACAGCAAAACCAATTTAATGTTTTATGATCATGGACTGGTATAGCGTAAACCCACACCATTAAATTCAGGTGCTGGCTACGGTAATGTCTAAAGGCAACAGAGGCAGATAGCTTCACGCTCATTTTTATTTCACCATTTTGAGTGGTTGATTTATTAAATGATAGAGTTAAAATGAATGTGTGGTTATCTGCTTGTTTTGCTTCGTGGTCATGGACTCCATTTCATCCAGTGGACCCTATATGGATAGATTTTGGTAGCTGTTGATTTAGTGATCCACTGTGTACACTGTAGTTATGGTGAGAAAGAAACCTTTGATAAGAATCAGTCATTCTTGTACACTTTCTAAATGAGCTCATTTCTTGTGAAATAGATGACACAGTAAGGAGGATTCCCCAAAACTCTCTCAAAACTCCCTGAGGATCTCTACTTTGAGAACCATTGTTTCACTTATTACTCATCTTATGCTTGACTAACATACCTCAATCACAAGATCTACCTCTCATAATATTCTAAACTCATAAAATTTGTATGTCTAATCAAATAATATAAACTACAAAAATCAAGAATCACTTTCGGTTGTTGATTCTGGTCATTTTAATCTCTTGTATATCCTTGTGTATTTTATATCTCAGTATTCAGTTTAGTTTCAGATTAATTAAGAGACAAACACACTTTGAAAGTCATGAAAGTTCACTTTTTTCACATTACAAACACACTTCAACTAAAGTTTTGAACCATCAACATAGCCAACTTGCTGATATAAATTCCTTAGAGATACTAACCCAAGGCCAAACCCAAAGCACAGCCTCTCATATCTCATATCTCAACCATTTTAGCTGATGAATGACAGTTAATGTCGGACATTACTTTGCTAAAGTGAAGAATTAAGGGGTTATTGCACAGGCCTTGCGGTGTAAGCAGTGTAAAACCTCTCTCCACAAAATATTGCACAGTCACATCCCTATGGAGTCCTTTATGAAAAATGGCATGAGAGAAAACCACTCGTTCAGCAACCCTATAAATGTTGGGCCACAGTCTTGGGAGGACAAACACTTAAGCAGGACACTATCCCAGAGCCTGGATACTGAGTAAGTCATAAAAGCAGCCATGAAAAGTGGGGCAGGGCAGAGCCCATCATTCAGTCGACATCTGATCCCACTGAGACACATCATGACTCAAGAAGCTCTGTTGACCTTGTAAAGGTGCGTATATCCCAAAGTATATCAACAGGTTGATAGATGGATTGTCTCATGCTGACACTTTGCAATCAAAGGTGAACTTGCAAGATTTTATATTTTTATTTAACACAACAGTATACCTTAAAGGCATGTGTTTAATTAAAAATACCTACATGATTGAAACAGGATTGAAGACCACACTAAGAGTGCCACATTATCACTCCTGATCTTTCCCTATAAAAAGACATGAAGTCATAGATTGAACCAACTGCCCAATAATCAGACGACAATAAACCGAGGCTCCATCTGAATAAATCTGCTCCACTCCCCCACCTCTCCATGTCCTTTCTCCCATCTCTCTCCCACGCATTTTGTAGGAAAATGGCAGCCCAAGCTAATGGACTGCAGTTCATTGACCAATGAGCTGTGGCTGATTAATTCAGAGTCAGATACTTGGCCCTGTCCCTCTTCATTTCTCAGAGGACCAGCGGGGAGGATGGCTGGCCATCCTATCCCCTCTCACTCATTTAAGCTGGCACCCTGGCCTGCACATTACTCTCTCATGTCCCAGAGTTTCACTTCACTACTTTGGACAATACTAAACCCGATACAACAGTTATGCTCATGCATAATTAGTAAGAGTACAAAAATATACTCTTTTCATACTGAGATATAACCTCACTCAGGCAAAGGTAAGTAAAGTATATAAAGGCTAATACATTTTTTTTTATCATATACATACTGCATATCAAAAACAACTGACTCTTCCTGCATTTTTATAATGTCATCTAATTGTTGTGAATTAAAGATTCCATGGCCTGAATTGTAACTTTACAGCCATGCAATAAATGATTTGCATGTAGTGTAAAATCAAGGTCTAAGATAGGAATGAGTCAAAGAGCAATAAACAATGGTCCTCTCCCTTTATTTTGATGTTTAAACTTCATTTTGGATTTGATATACATATTATTCAAAGCATCTTGAGGGTATTATTGGTATGCGTTTATAGTATAGGTGTCTCTATGGGAATCAAACTCTAACTTGTAATTGGCCAATATTATTTTTCTACCCACGGATCCAGATACTGGCTCTACACAGTGCCTTTAAATTGACATAGATATTGAGACCCAAGCAGGCTTCAATTTTACACAGAGGAAGAGTGCCTAAGCTGTCAGCTTGTCATCTCGAGGATGTTTTAAAGGAGGTGCAAAGCTTTTAAACAACTTAAGCAGAACGAGTGTGGGCGGAGGCCAGGCAGGGGCTGTGGCACAGGGAGGTACGTCATGTGGAAATTATGGACATGGCCTGGGAAAAAAAAAAAAAGATAAAAAAAGGAGCTCTCTGAGTTCTCATGAATGGAGATGACCCCAGCGATATCAAATATTAAACCACTAATTCCATAGCCGACTGGCGACTGATGCTTCGCAGAGATAAAACTGAGGAGCCGATAAGGTTTCATATTCTTTGTTGGCTAAATGCATCGCTAAGAGCTCCCGTCTCTGACGGCGGTGATACGAGATGCGTCAGACTATACAGAAGAGCCCGTGGGAGATAAAATTTCCAGTCTTGAGGCAATGAGCATCATTTGCCACTGTCCCTCACTTCATTCCCATCCATGACAATTTAACTAATTAAAGGTGACCTGGGGTGACACGGCTGGTCACACTTCTACCCTTCTGAAATGATTGTAGGCTGTGTATATCACAAAAGTGTCGATGGGATGAAATCTGTGGGCATGATAAGAATCTGCTGATGAACGAACCAGCTCTGAGAATAACAGCCTCCCTGCTCCTGTGGTATCTCCGCTCAGCCGTGAGTGAGTGGGTGGGGGTCTGGGGGGGCAACGGAGGGCCTGGGACCTCTCACTCATCCCCCACTCGTCCTCTCTGCTAGTGGGTGTTACCATCATGTGGACATCTCTTTACCTGTGAAATATTATCGCCTGGCTTGCCTCCACACAAGTGCTCTTTCAGCAAGGCCCAACACTTCTCTTGTTTCACCCATGGATGCCATGGCTTGCCTGTTATTTATACTCTAGGTCTGTCTGCCTCTCTCTGTACCTATATCTCTGTTTCATAGGGCTGTCACCCTTCCCATACACACACATACACACACACACACACCCAAAGCTATTGTTTTAGGGAGGGTCCAGCTACTCCATTTGCTGTCAGAAGTCTGATAGTCTTTTGTTGAGCGGCTGGCAAGTGCAGATGAGATGGGGGGAAACCCTAAACCGTTTATTAGAAACACTTTGCACCCTTCAAGCACAGTGGAGCCACTGTAAATAATGGCAGTAGTTGACCAGGCTGGATCACTAAGCCTTGGTGCCTGATAACTCAGCATGGGATTTCGAGTTGTATCCTGCCTTGGCTCTTGCTCCACCCAACCATTTAGAAACTAGTGAAACACTCAGATGACCAAAATATGTTCAATCTCTGGGCAAAGATATATATTTTAAGTGCAATTTGTTTCATGCATATGAAGATGCAGTGCACTTTTGAAGTATTTTAAGTATGCCGCTTCTGTATTCCAGCTCTCCTAATAGTGTTGCCCAGAGGACCAGGGGTATTTTCTTAAGAGGCCCTCGGCATGCCCCTATATGTCTCAGTGTCAGAGTCCATTACATGTGGATACTATTGAGCTGCTTTGAACACAACCTTGGTGAGGAGGGGGCAACACCGGTGGTCAGGAAAGTAAGGGATGTCAACTTTAAGGTGTTTTATAGGTGACATTAACTGTTTTTTTCTTTCACTGATGATAAATATATATTTTTTCTTTTCATATATGTTCTTAGTGCATGATATGAACCCGGGCCAGTTATACTCTTAAGTGTTGAAGGGTGATTCACCTTATAAGTCAATTTTCATAGTTTGGTAAGAGGTCCGGTGGGGGTCCTTGAGGAGCTTCCGTCGGTCCTCAACAAAATGACAAGGAAAATAATTTCACCAAAATGTGATGCATTATAATTACATAATTACAAAGACAATGTATGGGTGATTATTTTACCATCATCTATTTGTCATAATATCGAAACAATTCTGTACTTAACACACGTGCACACAATAAGCTTTTGGCTTTAATTGTATTTATCCTTTTGACATAAGCCTCCAGATGAGGCTGCATATGTTATTTATTTATGCTATGTATCACTGTCAATAAAGAAATTCAGTTCACTTTAATTCAAAATACCCTTTCCTATCAGGTTCCCTAGTGTAAAATTATTTCAAATGGGGGTCTGTGGCTTCATGAATTTCAGCTTCCATAACATAATTTGAAAACCCCTGCTTTACAGTGCAGCTTTAAGTTTCAGCTCTATAACATATTAGTCTTAGCCATACCAGTCTGGGGGAAAGGTCATTTATGAAAAGTCAGAGTGTTACTACAACTCAGCAGGAGCCATGAGCGATGCTAAGAGTCACCTGCCTGTGGCCTCAGTGGTACTTTACAGTACTTAGCTTGTCCGGCTGAGGTAACAGCTATGACATCATTGTCTCCAGAAATGTTGGAGGTACAGTACAGTGCCACACAGTTGCCAGACTTCATTGCCCACATGAGTGGGAAATGACATCATCCTCTCAGCTTTCGCAAAAAGGCCTGTTTACCAGTTTTACCCATGGGAGGCGGTCATTTAGGGGTTGGCATATTCAATCACCGGTCTAGACGTTTAACAGAAGTAAAGGACACCTCCAAGACATTTGTGAGCTCTCCCAGGTCTCCACACCTGTATTTTTGTTACAGCACCTGGTTGCCATAGGAATTATGAAGGTACGGTAAATGAGGGGAAAGCTATGTATGGATATGATTTTCAATGGCAAGACTGTGCTACTCTTTCATTTTACATTAAGTGGATTTACAGTTTGACTGTATGTCGCTCCCGATCAGCCCTGGTATACAGCACATTGCTGAAGATCTTACCCAGAGCAAAATGGAACTTTGCAAGTGATTAATATAAGTGAGCATGAATGGGTTACTATATGATCTATAAAGGTCTGATGCGTTTGACTGATATACACTGAGGGACAGTTGGATTTTTACAAAAGTGTTGTAATAATTTTATGTTACTTGGATGGTGCAGGATGTTGGTTATTCAGTATACTTGCTTACGTTTCAGCTTTCATATGTTCATGTGCAGCATAACGCACAATAAAAAAGAGTTAAATACAAGTCTTGCATGCTTATAGAGCTCATGAAATGTCACCGCTAATAGGCATTTATTTGTACATCATAATGAAGCAAAAAGAAGGCAACACAAATTTAGCAATTTAGCTGCTTTTTGGCATCTTATTTTTTTCCCCTTCCGGTCCATAAACTTGTATTGGAATCGTGGGCGAGACAGAAATGCGAGTAAGAAGGAGAAGGATATCAAAGGCCTTTTACAGTGTGGCTACCTGAAGTTAAGTAGTGTTGGCTTTGGCAGGGCAAAGCTAGCAAATGAGCCATGTCTTCTTTCTAATGTCTTCTGATGTCTACTGTCTGGATCACTGACCATGACATTTTCAGTATTTCTCTTTACCTCAGCAGGACTCACACACACACACACACACACACACACACACACACACTTGCACATGTACTCACACAAATGTAACTGCGCTGAAGCAGATACAGGGCACAGACTAGTAGAAACAGATTGATGCATATACATTGTTTATTGTATCTGCAACAGACCTAGCTCCTATAGCTCAGTCATAATTATTTTTTGTTTATACAGTATTTTTGGAAAGTACTTACTTCATATTTACTGCCTTGCTTGCGATACAAGAATAAAAATATTCTTTGTTGGGTGTAGATGACTCCTGTTCAGAATATAATGCCGGAACAAGGGGTTCTTTTATAGCTTATTTATTATGCTTATAATTATGCTAATTACAGTAATACACTGCAAGTATATGTAGGTGGGTCCTTATACTCAATACCAATTAATTCACAAAATGCATTCAAAATGCGATTTGAGCCTGCCTTTTCAGGACAACCTGCATGCTTTTATAAACCCTCTGTGGTGTTGTTTGTGTATGATGGTAAAATTCCATGATTTCAGAAAACCTCATGAAAAACAGTGGAGAAAAAATAAGTTCCAAGTACGTTAGGGTCCATGAAATAGAACAGGTAGGAAACCTTGTAATGCTCAAAGCAATTTTTTTGTTTGTTTGTTTTTGTGCATCATGAGATTTCCCACCTGTTCTATTTCAAATCACACCAAACATATATTTTTATAGCTAAAAATACCACTCATGCTGGTGTGGATATATACATACAGTACATGCATAAATACGAGCAAACAGACAGATCGACCATGTTACATTTGAATTATAATCTGTTTATCTATTACATGTGTCACATTTTCAAATGTGAAAATAATTTATTTCAATTGTTTCACTTACTTTATTAGATTATTAATGGCTAAATATTACAGTTTTCAAGTATGACCACAAACAAATTACAATGTCTCTAAAAAAGTGGTGTCTGATGATGTTGTTGTAATGCAGAATATCATGTTGAATATAACTATACAGATATGCAATATAGATATAAAATATAAAGAATATATTTTGTATCATAGCAGAAAAATCAGCAAGTCTGTTTTACATTATACTAAGTAGCCATTATTGAATCATGACTAGTACTAGTGATAAACGTTATGATTTTATTTTCTGATCAATGCCATTTTATATAGTTTTGGGGAAAAACAGAAAGAAACATTACAACATTATTTGCAAACACTTAAAATTGCTCGGGATACATTACAGGCAGAACATAGTTAATCAAAAAGGAGACTCAGATTCAGAATCAGGCATAGAATTAGTTTAAACTGTGTGAAAATTAATTAAACAAAAAATATATAGGCTAAATCGTTTACATCACATTTCTCTGATGTAAATGTAAAGACTTAAATTTTACTTTTTGACAACTATTGGAACATGGAAAAAACATTGGTTACTATGATTTAGATAATCAATTAAAGAGTCTAATTTCTACTTTTACCTCATTTTCTGGTCAACAGGCAAAATGTAGTTTGAAATGCCCCTTTAAAATTCTTGCCAGTTAAATTTTGTTTTTACAGTTAATAAAAGATGACATACCTGTCCCAGCATCCTTGTTGTCATTTTTAGCATTTTCCATGCACCTTTTCCTTGAAAAATAAATAAATAAAATAAAATAAAGTAAATAAATTTAGAAAAGAATAATGCTTCACCGCTTAAAACTGGCCGGGGGGTTTATGGCAGGCGACAGTCACTTTGTCACAGGGCAGTTTGTCTTCTCAAGAGTTTGTTGGTGATTATTATTGGATTTAGCAGCCAGAGTGTGGAGATCTGGCTGCTTGTTTTTCTGGTTCGGGGCTGGCTTCTGCAAAGAGCCATGGACTTACTATTTGATTTTTATTCTTGTAAGGAATGGGAGAGTTCAGTGGTCGGGCGGCTTGGTTGTTTTCTGGCCTGTGGGTAAGCTTTAGCAGCCTGAGAGCCGGGGTGGTCCTGTAGGCCTACAGCAATATTGCCTCTGATTTACTCACCATCCAACACCCGCCTCGCAAAGCCATTTGTGTAGCGTCTTACATTTTCCGTTGATAAACTTAAATTCCAATAGATTTTCTTTGGCCACAAGCCCAAAGGCCAATACTGAGCTTATAAATTATATGTGTTGTGTAATAGGATCGGGATCACGGGTGAAAATGTATAGCTTCTGGACTTTCTCTCACGCCTAGTTCCAGGAACAAGGGCTGTGTGGCCGTGACTACTTTTAAATCAATTTGTATATCATTTGTATGTCCTTTTTTCCCCTCCCCAAATAATTTAATTTTCATCCACTGTGAAAACGCTTGTTTGGATTTGTTGAATCAACAAAATAATCACAGTATAAAAAGTTAAGTCTTTTGGAAGAGTAGCTGGAAATCGGCAGGATCTGAGGCTCATTGAGACAGTCACCAGTTATGGACAAATAAAGTCTTCTACAGAACAGCTCATAAACACACACTGACACACACACACACAACCCCATCCTTCACAAGTGCACATGCAGTACACGCCCACTTTTAACCACCCAGTGGGAATGTGTTTTTCTAGATCATTTGAAGCCGAAATATTTGAGCTGCATGAGTTCTCTTATGAAGTTCTGCCAAGAGGGAGTACAGAGCTGCTGAGACCCTCAGACAACAACTCCAAATTCCCAGAATTCAGCAGGGCCAAAAACACCCACTTTTGTTCCAGATAGTAATGCTGCACAGGAAACAAAAACGGTCAGACAAATAGATGGTTTACGTCACACAGCGTGGCAGGGAATGAAGCCATTATGTGCTTGGGTTTTATTCTGTATTCTTTTCGTCATTGGGTTTTTCATTGCTGTTATCATTTTGGTGAATTAAGGTTGGATCTGTTCTTACTGTAAGCTCCCATATTTTCAAACACCATGGATTTCTTTTCTTTTTCTTTTCTTTTTTTCACTTTCTGCTCAAAGTGTTTTAATCCATGTTCAAAATTAGCTAAAATCAGCCATAAATCATGAGATGAAACCATTAGGAAGCTCTTTGGAAGAGTGTAAAGCCACCAACCGCCGGCTCAAATTTCTGGCAAATAAGAGTCTGAAACCTGAAAATACTTAAGTGACTGTAACAGCGGTACCACAAAATGAAATCTAAAGGTGGAATCTACTGTATGGTGTTGTCGTTTGATGTCAAATAGATCAACTGAAAATCAGGGGGAAACCCAATATTTGTTTTTGTTATCTTTGCTTTCTCTGTCTCAAAGGTTTCATGGTAAATAAAAACCTGTGTCTGTTTTTATGGCGGATGGTTGTAGTGGTCAGCATTACGGCTTCTGGTTCGGGTCTCTGTCTGGCCAAGCATCATTTCATTTCATCTTTCCTCCGTCTCTCATAGCAGACTTGACATCAACTCAATGAGCTCCCCAGATATAACAAAGTTGGAGCGATATCTATAAGCCAGAGTTGTGTCTTGGTGATGGTGTCCAAAAATGAAAATGATAACACAAACAATAAATATTTAATGAAAATTCCACACTAATATTTGATATTTACAATCAATAAGTGTATGGTATATTGTGTGTTACATATACAATAAATGAATGCAGCTTTGTTCAGAATGACAACTTGGGAATTCCTAAACTGTGACTCCTTAGGAAGTTTAGAGTTTCATTTCTCTGCTTGTTCCCTTCTGTGCAATTATAGTGCTGAAAGTGATTGAAAAACATTAGTCTAATGTCTCCTGTTTCAGGGCTGCCTGCACGCTGAACAGTAAATCTGTCTCAGCCATTGGTCCATTTAACCAGATAAGGAGTTATTTCAAGCTGAGGGGCTCTCACAGAAGTCTGATCTCAGAGCCTCTAATGACTTTCCTGGCCTCAGTGTGTTCACATAGACGTATCATTGGATATAAACTGTTAAATTAGTCTGCAAAGCGCTGATATTTATAGGTTGATATAGGCTGAAAATATTCAGACTCGTATAGCTTGGACCCAAATGACCTTCAATTATACAAAAGGTGCATAACCACTCAGGTTCATATATCTATCAGTATATTATAATTGTAGAGAACAGAGCAGAGTATAGGAGTGGCTTTCAGTACGAATAGAGTGTATTTTTTCCTGGACATTATTTACACTCCACTTAGGATACCCCTTCGAAACTTTACACTGTATGTGCTGTACTCACAGTAGCATTATAGGTCAAATGGTGAGTTATATGTAGCAGTGTCTCTGAGTGATATATTTGTCAGGAGTGGTCATATCAGCGTGGTAATCACACTGTATTACAGCTTTCATGTCCAAGATCCATAAAGGTGTTATTCCTTGGTTACTTTGTCTTTACACTCCATTCACACTGGTTCCCCTCCTGTCCATACTGAGCCATGAAGCCTCTTTTCCCATTTACACTACAGTCAGGAGAGCGGGGAGGCACAACAGTGAAACAGTCGTGCGCGAAACCTGAGCTACGTTTAAGCTGCGGTGCAATAAACCCGGGGTTGTAAAGTGAAAGCCTCCCATGTTGACGGGCAGTTAAAACACGTGGGGTCTCAAATCTTTACTGTCAAATTGGCCTTGGTTCCAACCGAGCACCTGGACCATAGGAGAGGATGACAGATAAAATCTATCATTCATGCTGCATTATGTTTCAGCCTTTTTGTCATTATCGCAGTTGTTTTCATCATTGCGTCGTGAAAGTAAATGGAATTTTTGTCTCGTTTTACAGAAATCATTATTATTTTCTAAGTTATCTTAAAATATTGTTCACACCAAATCAATCCCTCATGAGAAAAGCGTCAACAGATCCTGTTGGGTTCCTCGTGACATCTGGAAGTTAGCCATGGGAGAGTTTCAGGCCTAAATAGGCCTTGTCATTGTTTTTTCCAAGGAGGCCTCCCTCACTGAAAAGTGCTTTTCTCAGCACCGGCCTGTCTGGCTGCGCTTCCTGTCCCTCAGCTCTCCCATTCACGTTGTTATTAGGCCCACCAAATGGCCCTGGTTCACCGGTGGTCTCCCCTAATAACTGCCACTGATGGACGGGTCTCGCTGCTTGTGGCCTTGGGCTTCACTAGACATGCAGCAAGCCGGCCAAATGTGCTGCACTGTAACATACACAGAAATGCTTAACTGCTGTAACATGAGAGTGGAATGCATTAGATTGTAATGACTTAAAACACATCTAATTAAGAGAAAATATTGTAGGGCCACCAGTTACTTTGGGATACTGGGGTTGGTTTCCATAACGGCTCTGTTGAGGGGCATTTGGAAAGAAAGGGTAATCTGATCTGCGGAGTTAATCTGGATAAGTAAAGACATGTTTACACCACAAATGAGGTCTGAATATTCTCTGGTGCACTTTGCTGAATTAGAGTTTCAGTGGTATAATGAGGTGTATATGCCTTTTAAATGTGATTTACACGATTCCTCAAGCATGTAAAAATGACCTAAACAGAAATATGATCTCAGTAATTTTGAGGGGAACGGACCAAGTATTTGCGTAGCGTGTTAGCAAATGAACACCAGAGACTATAGATGTGCTAATGACAACGGTGATGATAATGAGCATAACTTTAATCAGAGTTGGGATGATGGTGATGATGATGATGATGATGATGAATATAAGGATGATAAACATGGCGATGACAGTGAACAGGTGAGATGGTGATGATAATGAGTAATGCAAATTATATTTTACCTCTTGTTGCCCTCTAGGAAAAAAAGTCAGAAGTTTATTTGACATTTGTCCATGGTTTTATGATTAATGATTAGATGTGTAAGCCAAAACAGTCTCACAGTCATTCCCAATGCTACCAGGGTGTCATGATACCATTTATTAGGTGTATTTAAAATGTATCCCTAAAACTCCCCCTAAGGATCTCTTAAGTCTCAGTTTGCTGTTGGCATTCAGAGTACCCCTGTCTTTAATGTCAAACACTCCCACAATATAAACAAGACTATTTGAGAGCTGAGTGAAAGCTTTAAAGAAAAAGAAAAAGTCGCTCTTTTTGCCCTTTTCTGTTTATAAAAAAAGCACATTCCTTACAATATTAGTGATTATATGTCTATGAAAAGAGGTCTTGCTTAAAAATATGTTCTTAGGGGGTGGCAGGCTGAATTCCCCATTTCCCATGGGTGCACTGGAAGTGGCCGTCTCTGGCCTGTGTGATGGAAGGGGATAGGGAGGGAGATACGAGTCTGCGGCGCTCGAAAGCCCCAGCCTCGACCTCACAAACAGCCAAAGCTCATTCCACTCTTGGACAGACCGCTTAAACTCTCTGTTTCCCCTCTGGCAGCCACCGCTGGCGGGAACATTCAGGACAACACGAACCCCGCTGGCTTCTACACCAGATTCATAAAGCAGCAATTCAGGTTGCGGCCACTGGGTTGTACTTTCTTCTTCTGTCTGTGATTCCTCCACATACTGAAGACTATGTCCTTAACCAGTCAGAGCCAATCAGTTTATTGTATTGTAGCACTGCTGCAGACACTGAAAGGTGTTGGCAGTAATGTGCCTGGTCTCCGCCATGAGGGTATTTCCTGTTTCCCATGACTCCCTATAGTTCACTGTCCAGCCGGCCCCTGGCCAGCTTATTTAGACCCCTTCAGACCTTCAGCACAATCACATGAATCAACTCCAGCATGTGTGCCAACTCTGTAAGATATAAATTTAAGAGGCCCCAATTGCCCATAAATAAGTGGATAGAACAGTTAATTACAAAAAATGATTATAAGAGCACGTTAGAATTCTCACCTAATTTCTCTTCTAATAGAGAACACAAACACAGAGGAGGGGGGAGACTCTGTAACAACAGTGATGTGTCCTTGCACCCCAAGGCATTTCGGGAATTGACGTCTAGACGATAGTACTAAAAGGGTCCATTAATCACAGCAGACTGCTGGATTTGGAGCCAACCACCAGTAGAAGGCAGAGATGGACAACTAGCAATGAGGAGATTAAGTGAATTGAAAACATGATACTTTAAAGGGAAGGTTTGGTTTTTTTTAGGAGCCAATACTATGATTACAAGTCAATCTCCTAAAAAAAAAAATGGTTTCTTTCTTTCTTTCTAAAAAATTGGTACTGGCCTCCTGTTATTATCTGTAAGCAACTGTAATTCTCAGTGCAGATCAGTTGGGCAGGATCCCACCACTGTCAAAATCAGTTTAAGCCATTCTATAAACTCCTATGCTGTAATAACAGGAAGTAATAACTTGTATGAGATTTTTTTTTTTGAGATTTATACCTCACTAAGTTTCACTTGCACTGCTAACAAAGTTAACAACTGTTAAGTGCCAGACATTCTTGCAAATAACGACAACTGAAAATATGTGAATAAATTTAAGGCTTAAATATCAGCTGTACAGTATCATATGTTTGTTTTGTTGCACAGTGAGAAGAAAAAAAACAAAGGTCATTGTCCTCTAGTTTGCTGAATTGCTGTCATAATCTTCCAAACAAATGTATAGTCTGAATTTCTCAGCCCTGTGATGTGTGAAAGCGGAGACACAGTTATAAAGTCGTTATCAGAAGGAAGCATGTTGAGGACAGACGGCGAGGGAGGCTCATAAAAACCCCTGTCACATTTGGCATCTTTTCCACAACATAAGGATGCGACAAGAACCACTGACTCAGCAATAGAGTTCCTCACACACACACACACACACACACACATACACGCACACACACCTACACAGAAACCATGTTCTGCCAACTTTAGGCTAGGGAGCTAAAGAAGAAAAGCGACTACAGACGCTGGAACCGGCACACTTTAAGTCCCCGTAGAAATATTGTAGTAATATTACAGTGAATTTTCATTAAGTTGAAGCTAATATTTCTGAATATGAGTAAGATTTACACTGCAGAACAAGTGACTATTTTCCCAGACCCTGGAATACAATTTCCTTAGCAATAACCAGCAGGCATTTCAATATGGTGTTGTGCAGCAGGCGGCCCGGTTTCATGTCAACCCAAAATGTCAAAATTTTCAAAATATAGTATTATAGCACATCAAAAACGTATATTAAAGCAATTTGGAAACTGTTTTGTAGTGATATCAGAAATATATTTTGGTTTCCGATTTCACTAAATGATGCAGGCAGCAGCTGACGTCCATAACTTTTATTATGGTGTGACTTTTCGGTATTTGGTTTTCAGTGCAGCTGCAGACCAAAATCTATGTCACAATATTTTCAGTGTGTTAACCTGTTGGGTTTCCAGCTGCAACCAAGATGCAACATCACTGCAAATTAGTCCGGAAATCATCGGCGTGCTCAGTGCTTCATGTAGGTGGATGCAGCCGACATAGTTTGGTTTCATGCAGCGCGTACTGGCTTTGTCGGCAAACACTATCTCCTCACTGCTCCTCTATGCATTTCACACATACACACACACACACACACCACAATGTTCTTACCAGATAAAAGCAGCTAATTTGAAGCGGAGTGTGTATGTGGTGTTTTAAAGGAGATTTCAGATTGATGTTTGGCCTTGATGAGAGTGCCGCGCTGCTGTGTTCTGCTGTTTCCTCAGCCAGAGCATTGTTCTCTTAAACAGCTGTCGTTTTGGCTGATTCAGAACAGATGGCATGTACATGTGGGTCTGCTCGGCTGCACGTATGTGCGGGCGGGTGGGTGAGTCTCACACACAGAGAGGAAGAGAGAGAGAGAGAGGAAGGAGAAAGAG
>OMKZ01028583.1:0-12620 GCA_900302535.1 Neoniphon sammara
ATGCCAAGTTTCCGACGACCAACACCTGCGATGTGGTCCTTCGCCTCCCAACCTGTCATCAAGTCTACGAGGACTTTTCTGAATGGATGACCTCAGGCATTGTCCAGTCACCCCATTTTGGAGTGGCATAAAAGTCTTTTGATGTCTTTTATTTTTATTTTTATTTTTTTTTCATTGGTTATCTGAGTTTCCAGCGTTGAAAAGCAGACTGCTTTTCAATGCTGACTTATATCAGTTCTCCTACACACCTAATAATATAACAATTTCCATTTTCATGCCAAAAAATTACAAATATTCACTCTTTCCTCCAGACTTTTTTTTTTCTTTTCAGGAAGTAAAACTCATGAAACAGCATTTAGACCTAAAGCCTTTAGAATGTGATTGGTCAAGAAGACTGTCTTGCACAATATGACAAGTCTAAAAGCTGAATATATTTTACTCATGGTTTTAGTAAATCTTGACTTAAAGCTTTCCACTGAAATCCACACAAATGACATTCTTTAGAAATAGCAGCTCATTAAAGCAGGGTAGCCCATTGTACCAGTACAAAGGCATATGGCATGACTGTTTTCATGTAGCTGAGGTTATTCTGGCAGTGGACCACATGATTTATCGAATGAAAGGCCAATATCAACAAGGTGATATATCAGTCCAGCCCGAGTTTATAGAATGCCAGCTTTGTGTGACAATGCTCTTCAAAGTTAAAGGCCTTGTGAGAGATGCCTTAGCAGCATAATGCTTTTGTCCATACTCCCAATCCTATACCATCTCAATCTGCAAACAAAAAAGAAGAAAGAAAGAAAGAAAGAAATCATTCATATCGCTTATTAATGTGACTAGATTCTGGATAATGTGCATATCCCACTCGGGTCACTTGTGACTCAGTACTTACTCTGCTCCAACAGCTTGTCAGTCATGTGGTCAGAAAACAGCCAAGGTGGGGTTTTGTGTAGTTGTTGAGGCTTCATAAACTGGGTCACACCTATTTTCTGTTTATACAAGGATGTATAAGAAGTATTAGGAATAATATTTGTTATGTTGAGAGGATTTGTCATTTTTCCCTTTGAAACCATATACAGGAGCACCAGTGTGAGCGAGTGTTGATCTATTGAGTTACTATTGAGTATGAGTATGATTGAGTATGATGAGTATAATTGACAATTTACTGTTTTTGTATTCATTCTTAAATATGAACAAATAGTTGAGCCAATACTCCTGTATAATCATATGACTGTTTCAAAGATCAGGACAGCATGATAAACACGTTTATTACATGAACAAATCAGAAAATCTGAATTAGTATAACATTTTTTAAAATCACTGTTACAGGATTAGGAGGATAGGGTAAGCCCACTGAAACTCAACAGCTGAATAGAATTTGCCCTTTGTTGTGGAATCCCTGATATATTCATAAAGCAAATGCAAAGTATATATCGTAGTATATAGCATCACACTAATCTAAGTTATATGAGGATATGGTAATTTAGAGTAGAAAAATCTAAATGGATGTTTTCCCTGAAAATCCAGTTAATTTGTGTTTATAATGACTATTGTTTACCTTATGATGACAGAGGTCATAGTTTACCCATTTTTTCATTCAGCACCATATTACATTCTTGCCATCACTTGTACAATAGTGAGACAGATGAACTGTAAACACACTGAGCTTCGTTGTCTCATGAAACAGGTCCCCGTAGAACTACATTATCTGAATAGACAAGACAGCATTGCATGAACAGTAATGAGAGTATTCACAGGTTAGTTTACCATTATGCAACAAGGCCAACATTTTGGGGCCCACGTCATTGGTTTCCACGGTGGGCTGATCTAGCGCAGCTCTTCCGGTGGAGACGTGGCTCTGTCCTGCTGCCATATTGAAGCTAGCTAGCTAACAATCAAACAACTAGTTGATAACTGTTTACTCGCACTTTGCTATTTCAGTGTGACCCAAAATAACCAAAGCAAGAGCTACGACAGACTCAAGAGCGTTACAAATAGAGAGACCCGAAAATGGTGAGTGAATGCCGTTAATCAATTTATTTCCTTCTTTTTATCGGGCCTAGCAATTATCATAACATTGGCTAACTTGGCAGCTAGGTAACAGCTAGCTAGCTCGTCTAACAGCGAAATGAAAGAAAAGGCAAACGTGGCTGCATATCGGCCTGACAACGCTATGTTTACTAGCTGAAAACAATTAAACGAATTGCTATTCTATTAAAGAAAACAAAGTTTCAGGTGTATGAACGGTAACCGGGTGTAACGCTACAGACATTGCTGACGTTCACTAGCGGTACTAGCTAGCTAGGGATAGCCGCTATACCTAGCCGTTCATAGCTAACGTTAGTTGCTGTCAGATTGTCTTCAACCAGACAAAACTAGATATCCTTTGCAAATAATCATTAATCAGCTTCCCTAATGCATAACTCTTAACTTAACTGAACATGCAGTAGTGATACCTAATGTTGAATTAAATTGTATCTACATCAAGTTCAAATCCAAATCCAAATCCATCGCTGACAGTGTCATTTAATGTATGACGTTGGCCAGTGATAATGTCTCCCAGGTAGTTCATCTGGTCATTTCCCAGAATGAATTAATGTGTCGAATATTACCAGTCAACATTATTTAATTACCGTACTGCAGTGCAAACGTGTTAACTTAGCCGCGACAAGTTCCGCTCTCGTGTACGGGGAGAGAGCTCGCCAAACCCGTCTCAAAATTCTGGCAGTTTAATGTTGTTTTGCTTATTGCGAAACGCGGACACTCCGTAAACATGAATTAAGAGTTTTCTGAATTGCTGTGTGCCATTGTAAAATTCGGTATGCATATAGATCATTAAGCAGCATTTAAGTTAGTCAATGTCAGCCTGTACCCTTAGTTGTCTGTTATTCCTACTGTCAATTTCCACCAAAATGCAACGTGCAGGGGGCGTTAGCGAGCTGTGTAAACCAATATTTAATGCTGAAATATTACTGGAGTAAGTGTTGCTTGGTGGGTTCTGTCTGTGCCGAATGTACCAGAAGACACTCAGAATTTGGGAAAGGCCTCAAGTCATGTTTTACTACGCGTGTCTGTTTGACAATAATCAAGGCAAACATTAAATCGCCAGATTTTCTTTGAAACTTTTGGAGAGATGCGCTCTTTACACAACAGGGCGGACGTTATCGAGGCTGATGGAAAGTGGATATTAGATGGAAAGGGAGAACTGTCAACATTATTAACACAACTTTAAGTTGTTTCCCCTGTTAGTTATTGATGGTTTGGGACAACAACTGTGTCCGAATAGCACACTGCAAGGTTAATAATTTAAAGAAAAAAATCCACGCCAGTACTCTTTCATATTGTTAAATGGACACTTATCTGCACTCTATTTTGAACCCCTGGGTCCATTTGATGGTATATTTTTGTATTCCTGGAGCTAACCGGCCAGATGTCGAAATGTTACAAGAAGTTAGTCATTGGAGTTTCACAGCAGAAAATATTTAAGCTATCCAAAACATCTGTGGTAAATGTCAGAGTCCTCAGGAATCAAAGAGAAATGTCTTCTTTTTAGACCGAATATTTGATATATACTGATGTTCAGCAATCATACAGAGAGAAATCCAAGGTAGATGAGGCAGCGAGAGAAATTCCTGCACTTACAGTAGTCTGAATAAATAAGAATGCCATGCAGCCACAACATGAATTTTGCAACCCCTGCTTTGTCGTTACTGGAAAACCTTGCTCTCTTGGTTTTAATGGTGCTACCTTCATCATAAGTGCTCTCCATCTACACATAAAACCATCTGTTGGATGTGACAAGTCCAGGTGACATTATTGGGGCTCTCAAAAGTCATTCTGGGAAATGTAGGAAAGCACTCATTAAGCAAAAGTAGACATGGCAGTTTGAGGAAAAGCAGATACAGCAAAAAGCTAAATTAAAACGCTTAATCACAAATAATGCTTGGAATGTAGTGAAAGAACATATGAGGGTTGAGTTTTCCTTTTAACAGTTAAGTTTTGCAGGCACTTCAAACTGGGCTGGTGATACCAGATCTTCTAATATCTCAAATGATATATGAGATAAGTGGTTCAGCTGTGTAACCCGAACTCACAAGATTTGCATGTAGTATCTAGACTAACTCCAAACCTCACCTCCTCCCCAAACCTGCAGGTGCTGTTGGCAGCGGCGGTGTGCACCAAGGCAGGCAAAGCCATCGTATCGCGACAGTTTGTGGAAATGACCCGGACACGTATTGAGGGTCTCCTGGCTGCGTTCCCCAAACTGATGAACACAGGCAAGCAGCACACCTTTGTGGAGACGGAAAGTGTTCGCTATGTGTATCAGCCACTGGAGAAGCTCTACATGGTCCTCATCACCACTAAGAACAGCAACATCCTGGAAGACCTAGAGACACTCAGACTCTTCTCCCGTGTGGTAAGAAATGACAAAGATAGCTTTTTGTTTACGTGTCTTTATATCAAATTACAGCCGTATCACATTGTAAGATATTGCTGTTTTTCTCTATACAGTATTGGGTAGGTTGTGTGAAGCTGATTCTTTCTTTGTGCATTTCTGATTACAAAGATGAAAATGACAGTTGAAACCTCCCAATTCAGTTGTGTATACGTATTATTTCTTATTAACCAACCATTGAGCCATCACATGTAGTAACTGTGATGCACCATCAGATTCTTGATGTCTTGCTTTGCATTACTCTTAACAAGCACTAAAGCAGCTTCTAGCATCTTGGTGTATGGAGTTTCCACAATCACATGGATTTTAGATTAAACTTCTCAAACAGTATTTACAATTCAAGTTCGAAATGCATGGATAGCTTGGATGAAAATCCACTGCTGGTGTGACCCAGTGAAAGTTCAAACATGGTGGTGGGAGGGCGCTGGTCTTTGGTTGGTACACTTGCCCATGGCATCGGCGGCTTTACTGGGGCTGATGCCAGGCTGAATTGTAAATACGTGGTATCAATGCAATGAGCTGATACCATAGATTGTGCACACTCTTATATAGGCTAGCATCTTCGGTGTGTGCATTTCAACAATTAAAAGACCAAAATGGCAGCAGTTTTGGACAATTATGCTATGAATGAAGGTGGAAAAATGAGAAGAGTGTCATTTAATGAAAAATTAATCTGTAAGTTTATTTTTTATTTTATTTATTTATTTATTTATTTTCAAGATGACCGGTGCAGCAATCAGGTTATTAAAATAAGCTTTTAGAGACTGGAAACTTGCTTGAAAGGGGTAATCCATCACAGTGAACATCCTCCCTAATTAATCTTTGACCAAGACCATTGTACACGTTGATTTGAAAAGTCTGCAGGTCTTCTTGTTCGATCGCATACTGGTGGGAGTCTTTTTTTTTTTTTTTTAAAGAAAGAAGCAGACAAATCCACATTATCCTTTTCTTGATGTCCATGTTTACTTATCATTTGTCTTTCTAGGTTGGATTTTCCAAAAAAGGCTTACAAATGCAATTTTGTTTCACATCCATCTTAGAAGTTTTGGATGTAGCACTTCCCCACCAGTCCATGAATGCTCCAAAAGACCTGAATACATTTAAAATCATTGTGCGCAGAGATAAAGTAACTTTGGCAAAAATTATGGCTGGATGTTCACTATGGTGGATTAACTGTCTCAAGCAAGTTTCAAGTTTCTGCAGGTTGATTTTTGAACTGTAACAAAATGTATGACAATGGATGCTTGCCTGGGAGAAGGGGAAAACGTATTCAAACATATAGACAAGTATGATATGCTTTGGAAAATGGTCGGTAGTAACATTAAATATGCGTGCAGTGTAGTATGGAATTGTTTGAAATGATAAACCAATGAGTTATCAGAATGAATATCTGAAGGCGCATTCATGCTACAGATATAATCAGACGTGCAATACTAATATATGTTTACAAAAAAGAGCCACGTTCACTCAAGTGCTCCATAATACCTAGTTGTATTTGTATCCAGCATCCAACATTTGACATTTGATCAGTGTCCTTTCCAAGAATTAGGACTATATCTTAGTCTGTGAACTTGATATCACTTTTCTATCTACAGTCACAGGGGCTGACTATAGGTAGACATAGGGATTCACAATGTTGAGTGACATTTGTGTTGGCTCTTCTCAGTTTGTCTGATATTGATGAATGTGTCCAGATCCCAGAGTACTGTCGTGTGCTGGAGGAGAGTGAAATATCGGAGCACTGCTTCGACCTGATCTTTGCCTTCGATGAGATTGTGGCGCTGGGCTACAGGGAGAACGTCAACCTGGCCCAGATCCGCACCTTCACAGAGATGGACTCCCACGAGGAGAAGGTCTTCCGCGCAGTCAGAGAGGTGAAACCATGCGGTTGTGTGTTGTCCTGTTTTAGATTGGATAAGTGAACCAATCTCTTTAGGGAAATTGGGTTGTTGCAGCAGAAAAATAATGTGATACTACAAAGAAAAAAATATGATAAGGGGATTATTACATCACATCCTGTGTATATGTCAACTGAATGTAGTAAATGGGGATGTATTAAACATAGCACAACTGACGACTGCACCATTTTACAGAAATATTAAGTGGGAATGCATTTATGAAATGTGTTCAGAAGAGTTGCGAAGTTGAGTGTTTATAAAATAATAGCAGTTAAACATACAGAGACAAGAAAAATGTGCAGTTTGAAATGAAATACATGCAGCATGAGATAAGTGGGAAACACTACCAAATATTGATGCAATAAACAGAATGCAAAATGCATATTGTATTCACATGGTAGATATATATACGTGTATATGTGTGTGTGTGTGTGTGTGTGTACAGAAAGTCTTAATTTTGAAAAACTATTGATCTTATTAATTGTTCAGTTTCCAGTAGTAAACATAGTCCCCAGCAGGGACTAGTTTCTCTAGCAAATAATGTGCTGTGGCCATAATAGCATGAAAAATAACCTAATTCTCTCAGTGTACTATGACCTTTTTTTTCCCCTTCAGAACTGCTGTCAATTTAATTTTGCTGTTATTCCACAGACCCAGGAGAGGGAGGCCAAGGCAGAGATGAGGAGGAAGGCCAAGGAGTTGCAGCAGGCCAGGAGGGATGCCGAGCGCTCAGGGAAGAAGGTGCCGGCGTTCGGAGGCTTTGGCAGCACCGGCATGACCAGCGTCTCCTCAGGATCCCTCATCACAGACACCATCGTTGAGCCTGAGAAGCCCAAGATCGCTCCGGCTCCAGTCAGGTACAGCTCTTCAGAAACATAATGATTCAAGTGCATTTGTAACGGCACACTGCTTGCATTTCAAATTAATTAAGAAACTTTATTGCAGAGCTAATCTGGTTTATTTTGGAATGGAGGTATTTACCTTGTGGGAATTGATGTATTGTTTTGACTTTTCCCTTCCCTTCCCTTTCCTTCCTCCCTCCCTTACCAGACCAAGTGGACCCAGTAAGGCTCTGAAACTGGGTGCTAGAGGGAAAGAGGTGGACAACTTTGTTGACAAGCTCAAGTCTGAGGGTGAAACCATCATGCCAGCCACAGGAAAGAGAGGATCAGATGCATCCAAAGCTCTGCCACCACCAGTCAATGTAGAGAGGTACAGAGATGATATACACTGAATGAGAAAGTGTTGTTCTTTATTCTGGAAATAATGACAGAGAAATCAGCCATTACTATTCAAACTTGCCCGAGGAGTATTCCTATCCTAGAAATGGCCAAAACACCTCTACACCTTTTTGATAAGCTCTCAATTATTCAAATCCCATAACCACAATGTAAATATAAAGTCTGTCAAACAACTTCGAACAGTATTTGTGGTTAAATGCATGTTTGCATCTACTACAATTAAACATAGGGGTGTATACAGTGTTAGCTTTTAGTGATCTTCCCCAAGCCATGTTTTGCATGAAGCACGTTTAAATGAAATAAGCATTCACATTTTGACTAGGGTAAAGAGCTGCTGATATGCTGAGAAAAAAAATATTATTCTGACTTTCAGTGGAGAGTTTTAGTGTCCAGCGATGTTGAAGTGCTGCTTCAAAGATTTTTCCACCTTAAGTACAAAATCTGGGGCAAATAATTACCTAAATTATAATTTCCTCAATTTTTAGCATGACAACAGTCAAATTTAAGGATATTCAACATAAGCTGTGAGCAGCTTCATTATAAAATATCTGTACTGGCCACCCGAAATGTCTAAACTGAGATTCAGCCATATATTTAACTTTCACCTTCATTTCTCAGCATTATTTGTTAGAGCCTGTTTGGATGTGTTTCCTCCCCAGTGTACACCTGCGTGTGGAGGAGAAGATCACCCTGACCTGCGGTCGTGACGGTGGCCTACAGAACATGGAGGTGCTGGGCATGGTGACGCTCCGAGTCACAGATGAGAAGAACGGACGCATTCGCCTCATGATCAACAACAGCGACAGCAAAGGACTGCAGCTGCAAGTACGTCCAAATATCTGGAGCAAATTTGTTCTATAATACGATAGGGTTGTATTGTGTTAAAAACATGAAACATTTAGTATATTTCTCTGAGTCCACACACTACGTTTACTAGATATTACGGTATCTACTTGAACATGGAATACGTTCACACCTGTCACCAGAAGTGCTCTTTCTTTTGTGTGTGTTGTGACTTAATAATTACAGGTGTAATCAAAGGCATATTTCTGTGTGTTCCCTCCTCAGACACACCCTAACGTGGACAAGAAGCTGTTCACAGCTGAGTCAGTGATTGGCCTGAAGAACCCAGAGAAGTCCTTCCCTCTCAACAACGACGTTGGTGTGCTGAAGTGGAGGCTGCAGACCACAGACGAGTCCCTCATACCTCTAACCAGTAAGCCTCAGTGTGTGCAGCTCATCTGGGAATGCATGTGGTACAGCCTGAGAGACTGCTGTGATGTACATGTTAGGAGGTCTCAGCATTTGACAGGCAGTAGAGACTGCCAAATATGAAAAAGGTGAAACATACATTGACTGATCTTAGTGTTAAAATCTTATATACTGTAGGGCACAATCTAGTGTTTGCCTGTCCAGATTATCCTTAATGCAGTTCAAAGTATCATGCTTAATACTGCATTATGTCTACAGTGGCTAGCTGCATTTGCAATTCTGCTTCTCCAGTACCTCATTGTCTTTGTTTTTCTGCAGTAAACTGCTGGCCTTCAGAGAGTGGTAATGGCTGTGACGTTAACATCGAATACGAGCTGCAGGAAGAAAGCCTTGAACTCAACGACGTGGTCATCAGCATCCCTGTACCGTGAGTACATCTACCTCACGTTCTAAATGTGTTCTGTTGTTTCTGTTTCCAGAGTTTTACAGTTGGTATAAAGATGCTTTTAAGTGCAAGGTTAGAAAAAAGATGACACATGAGGTGGCAGAAATTCTAATAATAACAAAAATCCATGAAAACCACTGCATAAGCCCAACATGAATTGGAATTTTTCTATCTTAATGTATGCTCGCTTGAATGCTAATTCATAATCTCTTTTTTAGTGCTTGTGTGTTAATGTGCCCGTTCTTGCTCTCGTGCTCCTCTCCAGGTCTGGTGTTGGAGCCCCGGTGATCGGCGATCTGGACGGGGAGTACAAACACGACAGCAGACGAAACGTCCTGGAGTGGTGCCTACCTGTCATCGATGCCAACAACAAGACCGGCAGCCTGGAGTTCAGCATCGCCGGCCAGCCCAATGACTTCTTCCCTGTCAGCGTGTCCTTCGTGTCCAAGCGCAACTACTGCGACATCCAGGTTGGTTGATGGAGAGGATGCAGTTTAGCGTCGCTTTACTCACCATGGGTTTTACAAGACTAAGACACCTGCCTCCTGTGTACCCAATAATTGGCAAAGAAAATTAAACTTTTTTAATGGCAAATTTAACCCCTCTTATCACACGCAAATTGATTTAGATAGCATCACACAAAAGAACAAACCTGAGTTATCCATCTATTAGTTTATAAAATCTATACACGCCACAATAAAAAATAAATAGTATCTATGTTATATATCACATATGTTTGCTAATGTTGCGATATTTTTCAAAGAATAGATTAAGGAAGTTAGGGAACTGCAGATCACATCAAATGAACTGATTTATGTAAATCTATACAGTATGTCATTGCCACGAATGTGGCAGAGGACTGCACAGAATCTGTATCTTTTGTTGAAAATGTACTTGTAGAACAATTCAAACAAAGTTCAAACAATAGAGCTTTTGTACACCTGAATACAAGATGACAGCTGTATGGGAGAAGACTATGTTGATAAAGAAAAAAAAATCTTGAACTTAGAAACTAGTTTTGTACATTTTGAACTCTTAATATAAATTTGCAATATTTCCAATCTGTTCCTGTTTTGCAAGATAACTTGATGAAAATGCTAGTGCCAAAATATTGTTCTCAATCTCAAACAGATGAGAATAAGTTGGTGAAACTCAGTGTACTGAAATTGAAATGAATTCAGCCATTGCTCACGATTAACTTTTCACCTGCCAGTAAAAGCCTCTCTCCTTTCCTCATGTCTTCCAGGTTACCAAAGTGACTCATGTAGACGGCGACAACTCCGTCAGATTCTCTTCAGAAACCTCCTTTGTTGTCGACAAATATGAAATCCTGTAAAAAAAAAAGAAGTAGAAAAAGAAAACACCACACGAAAAGAAAAAATCAACAACAAAAAAATAAGTGCAAATCTACGGAGAAAGATTGAAGAATCCTTGCCTGCCCGCCCTGTATACTGTTTCAGAGACTGTGTACATCGACTGGACTACTACGTCAGCCCTCTGGGAAAAAGCCTCTCCCCGTGGCGGAGCAGAGCACCGATGTATTTATATGTTTGTATGAGAGAAGATCATCTATATATAGAGTTAAACAGGAAAACAAACACACACAAGAAGTTTAAGAGAAAAAAAAATACCTTGATGCTGTTGTATCCGCCAAGCAGAACCATAAGCAGGACTTCAGACTAAGTAGAGGATGACTGTAGGGGTGCAGGAGAGAGTGTCGGGTCTCATTGACAAGCCAGAGGTCTATCAGTGTATAGTCAAACCCTGGGAGGAGATAGAAAGGGAGAACAGGGACCTGAGGTGGGCTTTGTAAATCTCTCTCACTATAGAATGAACGCTGATAGTTTAGCATCCCTGAGAATCATGCATCCTCCACAACCTAACACTTTCGGCATTGCATCGCCATGGTTCCTCGATAACGCGGTTCTCGAACGAGTCTCTCTTTTTTTTTTTTTCTATTCAGATTTTCTTACCTATAATAACTGCAGAATTGTCTCAATCATTATATGCCTGTCACTTAATTGTTAAACTGTTATGATTTGCTCTGTCGATATCAGATGTTTGTGATTTTTTTTTTCTTTGGTTTCTCAAACTGGGCTTTTTGTAGAGTGGTAACATATTTGCCCACAGCTGGAAAAGCAGAATGTGGCTCTGTGTTTAATATATTGCCTGCAGTTTTCATCACTTTTGCAATGTGTCTTTTTTTTCTTCTTTTTTTTTATTTTACTTTGATACATTTTGCTGTTTTGTTTCCTGGATAACTTGTTCTCTACCACTAATCTGGGTATTGAAATTGGACAGTGCAGAGCAGGTCTTTGAAAGGGACGTTACCTACCAGTAAATACATTTTTTTTTCCCCACTTGCATCTGTCACATTTGCTAAGCGCCCCTGTTCACACAACACCATTGCAGCCACTCCTTGATGTCGGCCAGAGATGCCGTGTCGTTCTAACGCGGTCCATATAAGCCCCGTGATCAGCCTTTTTCTTCAGACATCACAGAGTCAAAACACTTTGAACGCGGCCCAGAAACAACATCCAAGCCCCTTATCTAATCTCCCGCAAGGCGTTTTAGATCTTAGGAGGGAGTAGATGCGTGTTGGCAAGTTGGTGGAAGTCCATGCACGCTGCCGGGATCAGAGGGATCCGATAATCTACCCGCTCCCCCTCGCGTCCCACGAGCAGGACGGGCTGCCAGCGTCTGCCATCAACACCCCTGTCCACCCAGTCATCCTTTACTTACTGTCTCATACTACAACGTCACTCAAAGGACACTGAAGTTTGTTTTTCATATCTTTTTGTTTTGATCTCTTTTTCTTTATTTTTTTTTTCTCGTTTGTACTCCCCAATTTCAATTTAGCAATGGTTGTATGGACGTGGGGTTGAAAATGACTAGATTGAGCATTTTTAACTAAATTACCGAAGGGGAATCTTAACATTCCAGTGTACAATTAGAAAACAACAAAAGAATCTTTAATGGAATAAAATGTATTATTAAAAATGTAAGAGTGGCTTGTGTTTTTGTGTCAATGAAACATATCCTTCGATTGTCAGAATTGGTAGCGCGTATTTACTGGGTTGGTAATCATCAATTATGCAAGCATGTCATTATATTACAGTTCAGTGGTTATAAGCCCTACCTGCCTGCAGGCACTGATTACACTACTATTAGAACAGTGTTCTAACAAAGTGGCAGAAGTTATTAAGTTATCAATTTGTCAATGATTTTTTTTTGTGACTGCACAGAACATTTCTGAATTGACTGAAGTGAAAACAGTCTCTGCCCTGTTTGATTTTGTTGTGTCTCACTACCTGAGTTTCAGACGTCAGAATGACTCATCCTGTCTGCCCACAGAATGTCATTCATGA
>OMKZ01028584.1:0-15224 GCA_900302535.1 Neoniphon sammara
CCATATATTGACTGCATACTGAAACTTCCACATGGCTTATCACAGTGTTGCATGCCTCATTCATAACTGCTGCTGTTTTGCACTGCTTTGTGCATCTTGAGTAATAACATCTGCTCCCTCCTGGAGTTGGTGCACATGGCTCTTGAAGTTTTCAAGCTCAGAGAAGTATTGTAGGTAGTGCAGGAATGTGGGATTGTGCAGGTGCGAAAACAGCCCATAGATCTCACTGATGCTCACCCTGTCCTATCCATCCTCTGTGCTTATCTTCTCAAGATATTCCTTAATCTCTTCCCAGCTCTCTGAAAAAGTCCTCACAGCTCTGCTTTTAAAATTCCATCATGTTCCCAAAAGCCTTGAGATGGCGCCTGTCTGATGCATCAGCTAAAGCCACAGTTGTTTTGGATTAATTTGAAAAGAAAGTGATAAATCTGGTAGATCAACAAAAAAACACTTTAGGTTCAGAGATCTTTGCTGAAAACAACTGCTGAAGTATCAGGTTTAACTGGTGCATGCAAATGCACACAAATAATCTTTCTTTATCAGAGTCTGAGCTCCACTGATTTTTCCGCTCATAACTGTTACACCATCATATGTTTGTGCAATTCATCTCTCAGCCTGGCCCAAGCACTCGATAGCAGCCTTTATGAGAGTAGATACCTGCCACAGCTTTGTCTTTCACCTTGACGAATCCCCACAATCTGTTACTTTTAACAACATAGTCCAGTACAGTCACCACCTGCAGTTTTCACAACATAGACATTTTTTTGTCTTTAATGGCAATAAACAGGGCATCAAACCCCAGTTTAGTAACTTTATCCTTGTAGATGCTGAACATGCAGTCTAAATATTAAAATTAATTCCTACTAGTGACTGATGTCCCTTTGAAGAATTGGCTGCATATCATAATGCTTCTTATGGCCATGTTCACACACAGCGTTTATTTCTCAGCTGCTCATCTTTTTTGTGCATGGAAACCTATGGGAAGTGGCTGTTTAGGCAGCCACTCTTCAAAAGATTCCCAAAAAGTGCTGCTGCCATAACATCACTTTTTTTTTTCCCCCTCCGGCTGAAACAAGTTCAGATTTTCAGAAAAACGGCCTGTGATGCCAGCTGCTTCTTGATGCCAACTGCTTTCCTGCTATGCTGATCAATCACAACGAGAAGGAAAGGCTGCAACATGTGTAAACACCTTCACGGCCACTTCTTTTCAAAAGATGACTTGACAGAAAAGCCAGAACTAAAATATCAACTATTATAATTTATTATGCAGTGGTCTTGATGAACACTTCATTATGATTGGCTGGAGGGATGTGGATTAATTTGAGATAACCACATGATATCCTTATTCCTGTTCTAAATTAAGACGCCCAGCTGAGAGTTACTTACACTGAATCATATCATTATGTACAGGGGCACCAGTTAGGAGAAGGGCATCACTTTTGTATGATTATGCCAAGGACAAGAATACTATGACTTTGGTTTGTTTTCTTTCTTCATTGTGTAGACTCACCTCCGCTTGGTCTGTCTGATCCTCCAGGCTCTGTTTGAGTCTGTCAGAATAGAGCAGCACATGCATTCAGAAGTAATGACTGTTTGCTATTTAAATGACTATAAATGACAACAAATGACAAAAATATATAGAAACGTAGTCAAATGATAGATAGTTATATATCCCTTCACTTCCATCTATTTGCAAGTTAAATTGATTTGAGCACACTGTTTTGTCACTCACACTCCTGACATTTTCACAACACAACATTGCAGAGAAAGGCTCATATAAAACTGTCTGCGTTCCTTATTTGATTGTGCATTTGTTTAACATGGCATGGAGTTGTACATTTTTAAGCACTGTGATCAGCCTGCTTTGTGTGCCATGCCAGTAAACTCTGCTGTTAAAGAAGAACAGAGAGAGAGAGAGGGAGAGAGAGAAACTGGAGCATGTTTCACTGCCAAACTCAAACTCAAGCCTATTGACACCCATTTATATCAACAGAGAATAGCAAAATGAGCATTAATTTGTATAGAAATGATGTGCATTATTACGTAAAACAAATGTGAGAGTGTTTTGGAAGTGAATTCTTCAAGGGTACAATTGATGAATGGGGAAACTGAGCATGTGTGCAGTGGGGGATCATAAACAGCAGTGGCAGCAGCAGGGTGGTCAAAGGCCCAAAGAATGAGCATTGAACTGAAGGCCCATATGACATTGGCACGAGGAACTCACAAAGGGAGATACAGTGGAAAGGCACAGTCAGCCGCTATAATGAGAAGCTCTCAGTCAGCAGGAACACAAAATAGCATTAGTCAGGTTTTGTAGCAAACCATACATTAACCTTTCATCGACTTATGTAAGGGACAGTGCATGCATCCTGTGCCACAAGTGAATGATAATTTGTAGTGTGAGTGTGAGACGACTATTTTCAAGTTTTGTGCAAATTCTTTTCTTACAGGCAGTATGCTGTTTCAGCCCTTTTTCACTTGCTTGTGGAGCAGACTATGGGTTAATTAGAACTGGCTGGACCAAATCTAGGCACAGAAGTTTCTTTATTATTTCAGTTAATGCTGATATGACGAGGCTTTCTGTTAGAAGTATGAATGACTGAAATCCCCTTTTAAACAGTCTTTTCCTTATCCTCGACCTATATTGTCACTGGTGTCCTCCTATAATCTACTCTGGCATTTCTGAACTCTATGTTTACACTATATTGTGGTATACTTCTCTCATTTAGTAGACAATGCAGTCACTGAAGTAAGAATGCACATTTTTGATACACGTTTTATTACAATACTATGGAGATTCAACCTATACCCAGTTTGCAAAATCATTTGCTATTCTAGACACTTCTTTCCCAGGAAAAATCCCCTGCTACACAGAGAGTGATTTATTTTACATTGTCACAATCCCCGGCAGTGGTCTGTCCAGAAGAAATAGAAGAACTGGATAGTTATCATAAGCAGCAACAGCACCATGGCTGGACGAAGGAAAGATTGGTACGTGCAGAACCTCAAACTTCATCAACAGAAAATCCAAGAGAGGGGAAACAGATTAATCACTCAGGGGAAGGCAAACCTGCTAAGAGGGAAAGAAAACATCTCTGAGGCAAAGCTGGAGTGAATATCTGCAAGGGACAACAGATGTAAACTAGCCATGTGGCTAAAGTCCAAAATGTTTTTTTTTATTAATGTGCACAGTCCCTTTATAAATAAACAATTTACAAATTGCCTTTCAAAGATGAAAAGCTCCAAGATGAGAAAGAAGAATGAGGAGCAATGCAGATATGGCTCTTTTTATTTTGGATTGCTATGTTTTTCTGTTCTTTACTAGTTCTTTACCAGCCACAGTCTACCTTGAGCATCTTTCACTATGTTGGACCCACAAGTGGAGGCAGAATTCAGAGTAAATCAGGTGGTCCCCTTGTGAGCCATTAAGCTATAGTTTTATGAGCCAAAATTACACAATTGCAAACACACTTACCTGTTTTTTTGTTTTTGTTTTTTTTATTACAAGGCATCATCTTAGACTCAAACCTGTCTTTTAAAAAGCATGTTAATACCATCAAATTCAGTCTAGCTCATTTTAGACATATAAAACCATACCTGATAACAGAGGCTACAAAGATCTTCAGGCACACAATGATTTTGTCCCATATGGTGTATTGTTTTATGAGTTGGTCACAAACAGGTGTGACTGCTGTTAAACCAGCTGAGTCTCTCTTCAAACAGACATTAAAACACTTGAGGAGGAGATATTATTTGTCACCACTGTCATATCATACAAATGTAAAGACAGTTTCAAAAATTCTGCAGATGCTTCTCATCTTTAAGGTATTGCATGGCCTGACCCCGCTCAGCTAGTTCATAATGCAGGAGGACAGGAGCAGCAGGGCAACAAGAGCATCTACCAGAGGGGGCTGTGTAGTGCAATATCATTACACCAAGTTTGGGCAAACAGTCTCCTTGGTCAGAGAATTAAGAAACTGTGCATTAAGAAATTGTTTAAACACAAGCTTAATTATTAATTATGTGTAGCAGCCTACTGCATTGTCTTGATATAATTTATTGTTGAGACCATGGATGAAAATTCCAACACATTTACATTTATGTGGAAACTGAAATGTTGATTAATTTGCATTGTCGCTGCTAAAAAAAAAATAAAAAAATAAAATAATAAAATTCATTGATGTAAATTAAGAACCACACTAACATCAAACCACAGCCTTTAATTGTGTGTAGAAGAAACTCTTTATTAGCATAGTGTGAATATTTCTGACTTCTTCATAGATAGTTGTCACTCACGTTCAACAGGACACTGGTTTTATACACAGTATTTTTGTAAACATAGTTCAGGAAAGCCAGGGCGTTTGTCTACATTCCTATGTGGCAAAGTAACCCAGGGTTCCACTGAAGAATACATCTCTTAATAGTTCATCTTAGCTATACATGAAACACCCATGTTATGACAGGAGACAGTTACATTTAAAATACTTTACATTCACGGTTTGTTATAAACATTTTGATAAATACAAGTTTAGATATATAACAAAAGAATATATTTATATATTTTTTTATGTCTTATTATATTTTCCACATATGTTTGATTTTTTCTGTGTGGCTTTATTCCTGACAGTAAGGGTGTTTTAGTCCCAATAAATAAAAAAATGAGAACATAGGAACAGAACCAGTGAGATAACAAAACATTGCTATGGAAAACATTTTGGCACTTGTATGGTCATCAGTAAAGTAACGTGACAAGATATGCTCCAAATGAAAATATGAGTTGCTGTCATGCGTTAAACATAATGGTCAATATACTGTACAATGACAGAGTCATTTGAGACAGGCAGATAATTGTCACCTTTCCATATACTGTACACCAAAAGCATATGGTACAAAACCCCAATACACACCCACACACCCCCCCACACACAGTCTTTGGAGGAGAAGCCACAGATATTCCTCAGAAGCACTGACCTGACAACAATTTGGAAAGTAAAAGTCACACAACAACAATACAAAACTGTTTCTAACAGTGACGTCATTTGCCTTGCTGAATTTTTCATCCTTCACTTTATTGGGTGAGTAGGCACTCACCCAAAAGTAACTTGAACTTAAAATCTGGGCTCTCAAACACAGATTCAGTCTTATCTTGTATCACTCATAATCATTAGTGGTTCCCTCAGGGGGGAAAAGAAAGCTTACTCCAAAACTAATAACAGACTTAATCTTTATTTGAGAAAACAGCTTGGCTGCAAATCTGTTTGGCCTGTCAAACAGTCTTGCATCCTGTAAATTCTAGGAAGGGATATTATTTTCTTTCTTCTTCAGGACCTATTTTAAAGCTTTGGGGTGACCACAATACATGCTGAGAGTACATGCTCAGACTCACATGCATTATTCCCTTTTTTGTAACACAAGGTGATACCAAAGTTTAGTATCAGACCTTTTTTCTGCTTCCTCTTTGCTCATAAGCTTGACCTTGGTGCACTCCAGACCTTTATCTCTTAGAGCTGAATATCAAAGGACCGGGTCGCTCAGAGTGGACGAACAGAGTGTGCTCAGAACTGAGAGAATGCCATCCACAGATGATGGTTTGCTTTAGCGGGTTCCTGAGTCAACGGAGTTTATTTTATTTCTTCCTGTACGGACTGTAAGAAACATGGAGTGTCTAGCTTGATAAGGCACTGACACAGATAAGCCACTCCGCCAACAGAACAGAAAGAACAGCGACATTCTCCCAATAATGATGTACATTATGTCTACATCTACATAGCATTATCACGGGGAAATTAAATCTTTCATTCATCAATTATATATCATCTTAAAAAAGTAATTTAAAAAAAGCAAAGTCAACCCTAACCCCTAAGTACACAGGGAGAAAATTTGGTCTGTTTTTCGTACTGATTTTAGTGTCTAGCCGGTAGACATTAACCAACATGGAGCCTATGCAAAGTCATGATAAAGACGTGCAAATGCACATTAACATGTAAATGAATGTTGATGTCCATGGGTAAACAATTTTCCGCATGGGGCTTCCTTGTGTGTACATGAAGCTGTAGAGACGGTTTCACAATGTTGCAAGCATAACTTTGAAATCAAAGTGCATGGAAACTACTGAGTGACTCGACAATGACGGCCATTAGCAGCCAGTGGACAGGGAGAGGAGGGAGGGTGTTGGAAAAGGTTGGGGCCTGGCGCTCTCCTCGTCTGTCCTCCCACTGGCAGCTTGGAGAGTGGAGCAGGTCTTCTCGCAGGAACACCGTGACTCCAGTACACCAGATGTGAGGATACAAGAGGGAATTTTTGGTGTCAGATGGCTAACCAGTGCCTGAGCTGGAGAACAAAGAAGAAAATGTAACGTTAGTTTGTTACGCAATAATTGTTTATATAAGCATCTTGATTTTCTTTATCTGATGTGCACTTGAATGAATTGTAGTAAAGCTCAAATTTTCATGCGGTTTATTTGAATACATGCTTTATCAATAGCCAATGCACATGTCAGTTCACGAGTAATTCAGTGTGTCCAAAGTCATTATGATTGTCGTTTTGGGCAACTTAGAATTAGAAGACATAGAAAAGCACAAAGACGCCCCCTTACTTTGAACTGCCGTACGTCGCCTTCAGCCACCAGATGATGTTCATGTTCAGGTGTGATGCAGTACGCTATCCTCTGCAAAGTAAGTAATTACAACATATCACATCACTCCTAACACTTCTGAAACAGCGTGCATCATCATCAAGGCACACATAAACCAAACCTACCCTTTAATCTATCTCAACAGATGTACTTAAGGAGAATCAAATTTGATCTGCTTATTGAATGCTTGGCTGATTTCATGGCATGCACTTCATAAGCAGTGATGGCTGGCAGAGATTAGCCAATTATGACTGTCTGGGGAACTTCAATTAGTACCCTGTGATCAAATGGAAAGTAAATGGTTACAGCTATTCAAGAGGCTGTATTCGAGTTTTCCCAAGAACTTGGGATGGTTATGAAGGCATTTGCAAAAGTGACACCAAAATGTGCAACAGGTACAATATTTTCTGTTCAAAAGTAACAAAATGCTTCTTTTTGGCGAGTTACTTTGGTTTTCCTTTGTAGAAAATTTTCACATTAGAATTCCAAGTATTAACACTACTACTTGCACAAAATATTTCAGCTTTCTTTCCACCTCTGCATGTTGCAGGGCTCACGCTGGAGGAGCAGGACACTCTTGGAGAACCTAAACACTGGAAAGCACTAAGGGGAAATGCCAGTGTGACGAGGGTAAACACCAAGGTACAGTGGAGTGAAGCTGACACTGGGTGGCTGCTAAGGGATCAAAATAGTTCTCCGGTGCTTTGATGATTAGAATCATAAACTCTCAATGCTTTGAAGCCATCACTTCATCTGGAAGTGTTCTCATGGTGCCAACATCAGCAAGAAAAAGTTCACTTATGAAAAGAACATTTTACAGTTTTTGGGTGGAAAAACTTGAATCTCCACAATGTTAACTTTTCAGGAACTAAACAAAACAGAACACTTATTTGCACACTTATTTGTCTTAGTGACATTAGTGCAGACGCTTGAGAACTTGAAATTCACAGATTGCATGGGCGCACATGGTACAAGGACAAGAGGAATGGACAGTGCATGAGTGTAGCCTACACATGTCACTATATAGACTGGCAAAATGGTATGTATGGTAAATTTAAGGATTAGAAAATGCTATGACCCTTGGAGTTCTGAAATTGTTTCAAAGACCACTGGATAAGCTGAAAAGCGCATGGGTGCTCAAGGGCAATACAAGGCTGTTATCACAATTCGGTCTTCTTATGGTGGTTAGCATGATCGTTTTTTAATTTAATGTTTTGTATGACCATTGAAATATCAAGCTGCATGATTATAACGCAGCCTACAATAATTTTTTTGCCCTATCTCACGGACCCGCTGTTTTGATACTAACCTGTTTGAATGTTCCTGGCATGCTGAAGAACTTATATATGGCGTAGGCGGGGACAAACAACATGGAGGACATGGCTATACCCCAGCCCACAATGTTGGACCACTGAGGGAACACATATTCGTCGTACTTCAGGCCTGTAGACGTCACAATACTGGCTATTACCACAAACTGGGGGAGAGAAGAGAGGAGAAGGGGAAAATGTTAACCAGACAAAAATGGAGAATTAAATATATTTGTTTCAGTGTTGTAGCCCTTTGCTTGTGATGTTTAAAATCAAGGAACTAAAAATCATTCTGCGGCTACAGTTATTTTAAGTCGCTCTGGAAAAAAAAAGTCAAATAAGTGACAAAAATGTATAAGAAATGAAAGAGAGACGGAGTGAAACCTGGGTCAAAAACTCAAACATCCCTATCAGAACAGATGCTCCTCTGTATGGTCCTTATGTAATTCCTTTGAAATGTATTATGAATGAAATTGAATTGAGTTGAGCTGGGCTCAGTGGCTGAAGGCACAGTTTCCCCCTGGAGTCTGTGCATACTGTAATAAACCACTCTTCCTAACCTGATTCACCTGCTGTAGACTGAATTCATGACTGAGCTGTACCTCCCTCCAAAACTTCATTAGCCATTTATCATGGATCGGTCAGTGTCCCCCTCCTTATCTCTGACTGAATATCAAAGACCGTAACATTCTTCATGGTCTGTGCAAAATGTCAGCCCAGATAAAGAATCTGTTACTGATAATGAACTTGAGTCTGTTTCATACCAGACTTCGGCCTAAGATTTACAGTTTGACAGGAGGTCAGAAACATAAGGGCTCAGGCAACTTTTCATAATGCTGTTATGGATAAGTCAGCTGCAGTCAGTGCTGAATATTGCAATAATTCGACAGTACTTCACCTGCACTAAATTAGGAAGATCTTTATCTTACACTTACAGCCTAGATGATAGATGGGATTTTCCTATTTAATGCATGTTCCATAAAAGATGGTCTCAATTAAACAACAGCATTTAAAGAATAATATTCCATTTTGAATCCACATGTGTCTTATATGGGTGTGATGCATTTTAAATTGTACACACTTAGTGCTATACAAGACTGCTCATACAACATGCAGTATATGAGACTTGCTATCAGAAGAGTATACAGAAAAACAAACAAACAAAAAAGAAACACGATGACCTGCAGAATGCTTGTGGTTCTAAATTATTGCAAAAGTAAACACCAATGGTGCAAATCTGAACATCCGTATAGAAGTTATGCCACTCAATATATTGTGATATGGCCCTCCCACTATCACGCCCCCTTTTGGCCGAGGGGCGCAAAAAGTTAATCACCTCTTGGTGAAAATCCAAGCATCCAGTTGTAAGTTGTGCCACTGTGTGACATATAGCCACCCCCCCATCAGGTAATAGACAATGATGTGCTAACAGATGTGGAACCGGCATGGAGAGGAGCAAGCCAAATGAGAAAACAAATCAAACCTGAACTTTTAAAATGACAAATCCGCCCAATCCAATGTGTCTTATCCAAATTTAGGAAAATTAGGAAAATGTTATTTCACTGCACAATATGTCGCCAAAAACTAACCTGGTGCCAGGTGCTTTGCTCTCCTCTTTCCCCACAATCTCCCACTGCAGCTCAACAGCTTAGCTTCCATCAGAAAACTCATCTCTACACCAAATATTTTACATATCCTGCTCCCTATCTGCCCCCCAGCCTTTTTTTCATCTTTTTGTCACTGACTCATATATCTTTCTCTAGTACTTCTCTATCATACATGACCATTTAAGGGACACAGGAGTATTTGTTACATCTATGATGTACATAATGTGACTTCAACCCTTGCACTCTGTACCATTAGTACTCTAAGCTTATTAGCTTTTTAACTGTCCTACATTAAACTGTAATACTTCAATTCTATGCATCTGTCTGAACAACTACTGCTGTTAATATTGCACTGAGCTGTTTTGTTCGGTCGTTCCCCTGTTTGCACTATGCTGTTTTTTATTCTACCCTTTTTTTGAATGCATGACCCCAAGAAAAATAAATAAGAAAATGCATTTTTCACTGTGTCCTTATGTGATGTGGAATGACAAGGAAAAGTTTCACTGAATTGGATCACTGTACTAATCCACGTATTCATGTAAATCACTCCAGTTAATCACGGCTGCCAAATGCATAAACTGTGGAGGGAGCTGCTGCAGAGTGCTCCTCTCACCAGCAGAAAAGCTGGGCTGACAAATTTCCAGCACAGCCTCCAGTAGAGTCCTGGCTTGAAGCCCATCATGCGCTCAATATCCTCACTGAAACGGTCCACACCTAGAGGGGAGACACACACAGCTAATGTTACAGTGGGGAGTCATGTCATACAACATTCAGTCAATATAGACTACAGCAAGCCTCTTATGTTAGATATGCAGCAAATTCATAGGCCATCCGTATATTTCTAAACCTGCCTGGAGACAGCTGTTACCACTGTGGACAATGTGTCATATTGTAGTTTTGAGAGGCTAGATTAGCTGTAGATAAAATTTGTATCTTTGTGTTTCTTTCAAGGACATTATGTTTACTCTATCTAACAACAACCACTATGTATATTCTCATCAGCTGACACACATATCCTCACAGTCCATTTCTGAAAAGCAATACATACATTGTTCATGTATCTGGGGTGTGACAGTAACACTAGTCAGCATCATTTTGTGGAAAATGTTTCCACTGTGTACCTGCCAACATCATTATTATATATGGAAACGTGACATCGTTTAAAGGTGCACTATGCAAAACTGCTGAGGGTCCACTGAGGTGAGGACCACTCAGACTCAACTGACGTGTAATAAGCATGCAGTTATCAGTGAATCGGGCCAAGGTTGGGCCAAACCATGTGAACTCAACCAACAAATTACGTGCTTTTTTTGTTTTTTTCAGTTGAGTCTAAATGTCCTCTCATCACTGACCTTTGGTAATTTTGCAGAGTGCACCTTTAATGCTTCTGTCAAGCGTAAGGTTTACCATATGGTTTTTCTCATGTGCTTGGTGAACATTTATGATGATTATGTCTTAGAGTGTACTTTGACAGTTCAACATATTCCAGCATGCAACATGCCGATTATGAATATTTATAAAGCTATCAACAGACCCATGAGACTCATTTCAATATTGTGAAAACTGAGTTAGCAAGGAAATCTGACTCAGCCCTGTGCTGCATAAAGCAGAGGGAGATGAGCTTTAAAGTTCATCACAGCTTGTTGCTTGAGTCAGCAAAGTGATAACTTTGGAAATCATGAGTGCTACAATCAAAAAAAAAATTTGATTTTTTTTTTCTTATCTCAGCATTTATTGCATCCAGGTTTTTGCGTTACAGAAACTAGCAACAGGTTAGGATTAACAACATGCTGTCTCATCACCTTCAACCCTCACAAGTTGAGGATCTTCATTCTGACTCTTCTTGTGAAATGTGTAGACACTCATGTTTTTGTTTTTTTATTTGGGGTTAGGCTGGTAGATTAGGGGTGGTTGGGTGGATGAACGGTTTCACTTTTATCTTGCTGTTTCATTCATGTGATTTTGTTCAGCAACATAAAACTGTATATCAATTTCAGAAAAGATTTAAAGTCAATGTATAAAATATATATATATTTTTTTTTACCATAAAACCATGATACTCCGATGGCCTCAATCAATACACCAAACAGTATAGAAGTCCCTGCTGCATAGTTGTCTAACATGGTCAGAACATAGATTCCACCCTGCAGGAAGACAGAGAGTGTCAGAGAGTCAGAGAGAGAGAGAGAGAGAGAGAGAGAGAGAGAGAGAGAGAGAGGTGTAAATATTCACCACTGAAGGTAAGAAGACAATTGGAACATTGCTTGACGATCAATAAGCAGAAGTGCCTCAGCAGTACTGTATATATTCATTTGGCACTTTGAAATGTTCAGCTAGTTAGCACAGGCTGCTCTATAGAAAACTTTACAGTGATGCAGCCTGAGCACAGACAAGCCAGTTTAAAGCCTCGCATGGAGGAAGCAGGGATTCTGCCTGCCTTTAAGCTTCTGTATGAGCAATGTGACTTGGATCGTGAAGGGCACAATCTGAGTCTTGTGCTAGGAAACCACTGCGGCAACGGCAGCATTTTCAATAGTTTTATTGATTAGATTAAGGCAGGAAACCATGTGAATTGCTAATATAATGCTCCTCTGTTTCCAGAGCAATTTTTTGGCACTGAGGCCATGTAATTAAAGAAAAGCAAAACAGATTATTTGCTTTCTCGGTACAGCCTCAATTAAATCCTACTTTATCATCAGAGTATGGCGCAATGAACATATTTCAGGATTTTTTTTCTTCTTCTTTTTGAGGGAATTAACACTGTAAAAACAAAATTATAAAACATCCAGGCTTTCTGTTGGGAGATTGGCAGAAAACAGAGGCTGACATACAACAGTATTCAGAGAAAGGGTGAGAGAACAAAAACAAGAAAAAGCAAAACTTGAATCAACAAATTGGACATGGACATGGGATGGAGCAAAGGCAAAACACTAGTTCAGGAAACATGTTAAAAGTGGGACTTCTAGAACTGCTTCATCTAGTGTTTAGGTGAAAGGGAAAACTTGAGAGAATGCTGTAAGTTGCGCTACAAGCCTAGAAGACTGACATTTGTAATGCAGAAAAGGGCGACCAGGAAGGTTCCAAAGGCTGTGGCGAAGGTAAAGGCCTTCCTGTTCCTCTTGAGGATCTTGAAGTCGTCTGTTAGGCCGGTGATGACCGCCTCCATACCACCCATCTGATGGACACAAACAGAAAGCAACATTATAGCTCTCTACTGCTCTGCAAGCAGCATCAGCAGATGGGTGTGCATGCCTCCACTGTGACACGAGCGCCACAGCCCAGGTTTTCTGATACTCCTAACGAGACCAAATGATTGAAACCTGTAACTCAGTCTCACTGTGAAGAAACTGCAGTTGCTGTTAAGTCACAACTGTAGGCTACTACTGGCTTCTGAATTTACCCATGTCCATAAACACACACACACACACATACAGTTCAGGGTGCAAGTCAGGAGAGCATTCCTTAAGAGAGAAAACACAAAACTCTGAAAAAAAAGGGAATTGCTCTAGACAGGTCACCCACTATCAGATGCCTTAAAGAAAATACTTTTTTCCTTGCATAGTTTGAAGAGCACTTGTAGCCAATTATGTCACCATTATTTATCATGATGACCATTCTTTCTACTCCCTGCTCAAGCTGCTGCCCATAATCTCTCTTCAACACAGCAACTAAAATCATCATTGGCTCACAGATCCGAATCCATAAACACCCTTATCAGAAAGATTTCATGAAAACAAAACTGTAATTTGTTTACGATAAAGAAATAATAATAATAATCATAACTTCACCTATAAAAATAAGAATCAATTGTATGATCAGTAAAACCTATATTTGCCTGTTTCAGTAGACTTGGGGTTACAATTTTATAAGTTGTTAAAACAGACCTGGTCCGGTGTGACAAGCGGCTCACTGGTGGAATATACTTATGTCTTTCTTGACTTTGTTTCTCAGTTAATCCAACCATGGGTTGCATTCTTCTAGCAACATGCACCACCTTTTCAACCTAATCAGTATAGCCAAGGCCATCACACAAACAGCAACTCTTATCATTAAGTGTGCAATAAAAACATTTGACGGTGTAAATTGATCTTCTAATTCAACACATTAGATTTGAATTAGATAGAAGATTTGTTTTTGGGGAGTCATTTGTTCAATTGATTAAAACAGCATCAAAAATGATATCTGACAATGTCCTACACTCTGTAGAGGAACTAGTCCACTCTCACCTCTGTTGTTCGCTCTGTTCATTGAAACCACTTGCAGCCTCTATCTGCCAAGATAGAGGCTGATAAATCACTTTTATCACCAGACTGAGCACAAATCAAAGTTGCTGATGTATGTTGATGATATATTACTATACACACTAATATAATATCTCTTATCATACCCAGCTGTCTTCAGTCTCATGAATCCATTTTCTGCCACCTGTGAATATTCTATCAATCAAAATGCATTATTTCCACTAAAGCAGGATCACTCAACTGCTGTGAACTCCAAACAGTCAACTTCTGACCACTAGATGGTATCAAGAGCAGCAACAAGAAGGCCATCTCTCCTACTTCCAAAAGTATACATTACAATTTTGTCAAATTTCTTCTCTTTCTGACCAATAATGACTTTTTCAGCCACCATTTGCCGAGGTTGTAGTGCGTACTTGCTTCGTGGAATCCACCACTGTGCAGGAATGGGAGGGCTTCATTTAAGCAGGGGAGAGAGTAGGAGGAGTTTGAGCATGGCATAGATTTTTGCCATCAATCTTTGGAGAGGATGAGGAAAACTGCTGAAAAATATGCCTAGTCAGCGCAAGCTGGTATTGGTTTATATCATTATGTCACAAAAGGTCTCCACTACACACATTTTAGTTTCAAGATTGTTAATAGGTTCAACAAGTTATCGCTGTTTTTGCCCTGCTGGCAGGAAGGGGGCTATGTTTATGTCAGTTCATGTATATGTTCATCCATCTTCAACCCTGTCAATTCTCGTGTCTCCATCACCTTTCCTCTAGTACCCCCCTTAGGCCAAAAATTGATATTTCACTATCTACTGGACAGATTGCCATGACATTTGGTGATCATGTTCATGCTCCCCAGAGAATGAACCCAGTTAATTTTGGTGGCCTTATAACCTTTCCTCTAGTGCCACCCTCAGACCAAAATGTCAAATTTGCTATTTCAGAATCTACTGGGTGGACTGCCATGAAATTTGACGAGCACATTAATGCTCTCCAGAGGATGAACCATATCAATTTTGTGGCTCCTTCCTGTAGCACCACTGTCAGGCCAAAATGACAAATTTTAACACAAAATATCACCAACAAAGCTGACTGCCATGATATTTATGAGTGCATTCATACTGACAAAGGAAAGGTTCTTTTTGATTTTGATGACCCTATTATCCTTCCTCTAGTACAACCCCTGGGGCAACATGTCAAATTTTATATCTCACAATCTACATGAAATGGAGAGCACATTTTTGCCACCTGGAGAATGTACCATGTCAACACTGATGACCTCATGGCCTTTCAGTTAACGCCACCCTCAGACCAAAATATTATAAAAACCCCATTCTCCCACTAATTGCATTCCTCCAACATGCACCAAGTCAGCGGGGCACCAGCTGTGAAGGGCAGTTTTTTTTTTTTTCTTTTTTCCCCCCAGTCAAAGAGGGCCAAAG
>OMKZ01028584.1:30868-43585 GCA_900302535.1 Neoniphon sammara
ATTATAGGATAATTTGAAAACTCTTCATTGCACACCACTAGATCTATTTAACTGCAAAATGCAAATACAATTTTTTTCACTCTGCATATTGAAAAGTATAGTAGCTTTCACTGATGAAAAAACAGTTATCTTGTATAATGTTAATAAAGCATAATGTAATTGTATAAATGAGGCCCCTGGTGCTGATATTTCTGGGTTTCAGAACTTTTCTTTTTCGGTGCAGAACTTTGTTTTGAAACAAAAACTCCATGCCCATTAGTATTATAAGACAGTCCCAATCGCTCCCGATGTACCCGCATTTTCAACTGCTCAGTGATGGATGACGCTGTTATGACCAGACATTTTGGCAAATGACACAGCAATATTATCAGTGCAATATTTTGGATCATAATTTATTACCTCTCAGACCTCTGGTCTAATTTGATAGCCTAGGTTGATAAAAGTAATACGCCCCTTAAAATGTTTAAATTTACAACTGATCATATTACAACAAAACCAGAGCCATATTGCATTAAATTTACTTTTGGAAACATTAACCTTTTCAGTGATTTTGTGTGAAGTCCAGCACATTTGCAGTGTAAAGCATGTAAATTTAGTTCCATACACTCCACATTTTCTGAATGTCTGACACATACTGCTGTGGGGCTCCTTGGTTTAGTCGTGTGATTGAACATCTTCTCCTTTATGATTTGAAGTCTGTCATTAGTGGCTTTGTATGTCACTGAGGGCCAGAGTGTGCATTGCAAGTGACACCTGCTCTGTGTCCGCCCCAGAGCAGGACTAATGACTATTCTCAAAGGCCATTTGCAATGTGCCGCCAAAAGATTGCAGGGCAGCAGTGATCAATGAAGCCAATAATAAGTCCTAATAGGAGAGGAAATGAGGACTTAGCGCATCCTCAGACAGCTGAGGAGAGAAGGACACACATCAAAGTACACTGGTGTGTGAGAACCAGAGCTGGATACTCAGTGAAAGTACGAGAAGACACATGTGATCAGAATTAGTGTTTGAGTGATCATCAAACTCTGTAACCCCTGACCCTTTCTCCAGTTTCCACAGAGTCCCACCTCTTTTCCATTTTGGGTTAATAGGAATATGATAAAGTGGGGGGTTAATATTAAGGATGACATATTACTTAATTTGGTTAAAACAAAAAAGACAGGACAAGAAAGCTGAATTAATGAAGGTTACTGAAAATGAGTTGGAAAATGCTCTAATACTGCATAAAATGCAAACTGTGTAGTTTAAAAACAGTAAGAATTTAGTGATCTGTCCATCAGATGTGCTTTACTTACTGTATCTAGATTTTGAAAAACCAGAACACGGTATACTGAGGCATGTGAACTAGCACTCTATGTAATTTTGGTTTTTGCATCCTAAGTTCTGCTTCCATTGTAGTACTTAGAATATATCCTGTCCCCCGTACTGTACTTGTAAACAAGGAAATACTGCATGTACTTCAGAGTATAGACAGGATATGGTGTTTACATTTAGGATTAGGATTAAGTGTGGGATTAAGTTATGTGTTGTAACACATAGTCATATTTAGATAGGCCTGTCAATAGGCTGATTATCAGGACGTGGAAATCATGAACGTTTTCTGGGTAATCCTCTCTGTGTGTCTTTGCATGGAAGATATGAAAACACTGAGCAAAATACAACTGTGACAGATAGATTTGCCTCTCTGTCAAATTTTAACACAGCTTGTTAGATGATGAAGTAAATGTATCCTACTTGGTGTGTTTGCCGGTTAAATAATCTAAATCAGATCTTGGCTACAGACATATTCCTTAAGTGTTGAATATTTAGCTCAATATATCATTTTTATTTATTTATTTATTTTTGATTGCATAGTATATTGGCCATTGGGAAATGAGACTCATTTTTAAAATGGTTAATTCTTTATGTTGCTTTTGTTGCGTAATGTATTTGACCTAGGGTAAAATTTGGTGCAAAATGTGCAGGACTGATTTAGTGTACATTATTTAGTGTGTCTCATTTTAAATTGTGACTAAAAAGTTTTACTGCTACATTTCGTCACAAATGAGATAACTAAGAACAGTGGGAAAATAGCTTGCAGCAGAGTAGAAGAGTAAGAGATGGAGAGAGTTAGTTGTTGATTCAGTTGTCCCTGCTCTCCCATGCTGTGCCTTGGCCTTGCTCCTGTACTAAAAGCCTGTCATGAGCAGGATTTATAGTCTCCAACAGAGACTCTGCCCCATACAAGGCCTGTCTGAGTGCAATGTGATTACTATTGTTTTCACATGAAAAGACACCTGGAGGGCTTTCGTCCAACTGGAACCAAGAGTATGCATATTGATATTATAGACCATATCCTCATTGTGTAATACTGCCCTTTACGCAATATTACACAACTCAGTGATGACGAATAATGATGAATTATGACCTATGGTATGCATACTAACTAGCAAACCTGGAGTTTTCAATTGAATCCAGAACTTTTAACGCAAGTGCCGTGGGACAGAGTTTATCCCATCTCCAAGTTGGAGGAAATCCACAGATACTGACTGAATGAACTTGCAGGACATCAGTCCAGCACAGTAGAATGGGAGAAGGGCTTAGATATGCTCAATTCTTGGCTGTGACACATGCTGTGTGTTTTGTTTGTACCTCACTCTGACCACATCAGCTGAAGAAAACGCCTTTGTATTGTCCCAGGTATTTTACAGACTTCCTCTGGGCTCCATAGTCGTCAATCTTCACAAAAGCTGGGGAAGAACTGGCTGTCTTTGAAGTGCAAGCGGATGGGCCTTTTTTTCCATGCACTTCAAACACCGTATATGAGCTTTTTATATGCGCCTTTTATGGCTGGATCACTGAACTGTTTTGGGGTTCTTCTTTTGAGCTTCAGTGATGTACTGTACTTGTATGACTCAGACATTATTACCAAAACAAGAAAGCATAATTTCTGTGTAAACATCCATGAATAAATAATTACAATTAACCAAACATCCAACAATATGCTGTCTTACGGAGACAGTGACTATTGTACATGCATACCAGTACTTTGATGTTTCTGTGATTATGAAAATACTGATTAAATATATAAACAGTGAAGTCTGGTTATGTAAAAGTCATTGAGGTTATTATATTGTGACCCTTACCCAACATAGCTTTATAGAGACTGTTTTTGTCTTGGTACAGACTTCAATTCTTGAATCCCTGAATTGCAGAAATTGCAACAAAGTTGCATAGGAGCAAAAATACAAAGACAGCAGGCTGACTGCAGTTGATTTGTTTTGTAGTATTTTCTGTTTGATTTTTTTCAAAATCTGTTGTCTGTGCAGTGGGTCTGAACCTTGAACACCTTACTAAGGTTTTCTTGACATATTGGTGATTTGGCAATTCTACTGTTGCACTCACTTATCATCACCTCCAACAACGGAGATGGACAAGGGTTATGTTTTCAACCCATCCCGCTTGTCTCTTTGTTTGTTTGTTAGCAGGATATCTCTAAAAGTTATGAAGACATTTGCATGAAACTTTGTGGAAAAACTGGTCATGGGACAAAGAAGAGCTGACTGCAGTGTCAGTGGGCATGTCCTCTCATAAAAAGGCATGTAACTTCCAAACGGACATATTGCGTCATGGGGCAGGGAAGAACTGATTCACTTTTCACACAAACTGGTCAAAGAGGGTGTGGCGGTGAGCATGGTTAACTTTTGCCATCCAACATCCAACATGTGGAACTCGCTTATCTTTGCAGCTGCATAGTGTTGGCGGAGGTATTCGCTTTACTGAGTGCTTTCTAGTTATGTGTAAGAGGATCAGCTCAATGCTTAAAAAGGCATGGGACTGATGTTGCTGAAGCTGCTTGTAGCCTCATGGTGAGCAGGCACACAACAGTCTATTCACTGTATATAAATAATATAAACAGTATAAATAATATTCTTTTCTCCCCATCTGTCTGACACTAATGACTTGCCCCCATCCCATCTCTTCCGCTACTTTGATTTTAGGCATTGCGTTTCAACTCTATTCCCTGGGTTCTGTTTGCAACTTCCCAGACAACTTTGGCATTATATCATTATGTACAAGTCTCACCAGAAAGTTATATATTAAGTCATATTTCTCAAATATTGTATCTGTATTAAACTAAGATTCCTTGAAGTAAAACTAAAGCCTCTTGGGAGCTGGGGTTTGAATTCACTTTGATTCTTTTTCTAACCATGTCTGAGGTTTTTAAAACTGAAATTTCCTACTCATTCTAACTAGCTGTAAGATATTCAGCTGACAAGGTTTTCCAAAGGTGGCAACCATTTATTGAGCATTTTAATGATCTGCAAAAGCTGCCAGCTGATTAATTTTGATTTTGCCGTTTGACAACGTAAAGTTGATGGAGTTTGAGGTGAGGCAGGATTTAATTCTCCTTTTAAAAACATGGCTGTGCTTGTGAAGGAAAAAATATCCTCCAAAATAGCATATGCTCTAGAGATAAATAACAACCGCAAAAAAATAAAGGGTACTCTACAAATTTACATCAATACGTATGGAATCTTTTGCAGCTATGCATGAGGGAACATAAAAATTTAATTACTGCCATGGGTCCATGAGCCAGCAATTCTACTAAGTACGTGTGTGTGTGTGCGGCTTAGGACACAGATCACAGACAGGCCAAAGGTATTTTTGGAAATTACTCACTCATAGTATTCTGCAGCCGGCGTGATCTTGTACTTTGCGTAGGATGTCCCGTTACCCAGGATGGACCCATTGAAGAACTTGGGGTCAGTGCAGTTCTCACTGTTCCAGCTGTTGCCGCAGTTGAGCCAGGGCAGCTCGGCCGTCATGGAGGAGAACAGGTAGTGTAGGGACCAGGCAATGATGACGTTGTAGTAGAAGCCAACATACAGGGCTATGAGGATCACAGTGTAGCCCACACCTGAGGAGCAAAGGCTTACTATTGGTGAGGAACAACAAAATTATGTTGCTATTTAATGCTATGCTATTCATTATTACCCCATTTTTTGTACATCTTACACTACTACAACATCTGTGCAACACTATGAAGTTTCTTGACGCATCACTCCGATGCACTGTTGGTATCTTGCTAAACCTCCCTCTAGAGCTGGAAACATACTGTGTGTGATAGCTATGGAATGTTGAATATTTTATATATGTATACATTAAATGTTCAGCTGCTGATCTGTGTTTCATTATGCAGCCTCCAAATAATTTAAACATGCTGTATCAAAATAATGATCAAGCACCTGCAAAAATACTTAAGACAGTTTCAGAATGATTCTGTTTTACATCACTGTAGGTAATTTCAAAGTGCTTTTATTACCTTATGAGATATTCCCCCTCAGTGCAGTTGTTTTTCAAAGTAAAAATGTTTAAATAAATGCTATCTAAAGAAGAGGCTGCCAATTTTAAGCTGTAATCATGTAAAATTAAGCTTTGTTTTTTTGTTTCATATTATGGACTATAACTGGAGGATGCTAGCTATTGGCAGAAAGCATCATTGTGGAGAGGAAAATGTAAATCAGAAAAGCAGGACGTAGAAGCAAGATAAACGCATATGTTAAAAGTTGGAAAAAGGGCATTTCACCCAAAACATTGGAGTATTCATTTAATATGAAATTGGTAGAGGAAAATATGTTATTTTTTCATTAAATTGTTTTTGGTAGTCATCATTCGAGAAAGCTGCAGAAATAAATTTTCTAATTGTTAAGTTATGATTGATGGACTGAAGGTGGAACACAACTGCCAGGGCAGTGCAACACCTCGACGGTTTTAACCACACACACACTTGTAGTTCTTCTTCAAAAAAGCCTGTGGTTGTGAGCATTTTTTGTTTATTTTTCTGAGACATACATGAAGTAAATGTGAACTTCCACACCATCATCACCCACAGACTAAAGGTATCAAAGCGAAGCAGTGAACTCCAGCAGTAACAAATGAGACTAACTAGCACACACTGCAGTCTCCACAAAGCAGAGCCTTCTCCCAGAAAGCTGCAAGCAGCCAAACCATCAGCCCCTTCCGACAGGTACATTTTGAACGGGCAATGCACCAGTTGAAATAAAAACAAGGAAACAAAATAGTTCACTATGTCCCTAGTTACCAGAGCAACCAATAAAGGATGACAGAAACACAAAAGTGACCAGTCAGATTATTTCAAACAATCTCTTCTATAATCTTCACTACCTCACCATAGATCTCAGGAGGAGTACTTAGGGCCCCCATGTATAACCCCTTTCTCATCCCCATCCCACCTCTACGGATTTCATGTACCGTTCAGATTAACAGTAAGTAAGTAAATAAGTAAATGCAGTATATTTCTAATTTGGGTCTGTAAAACTCTGTGAAAGCAGAATTGAATGATTCTACAAAAGATAGCAGCTAAAACAAGAGTCATTCTTGCCTCATCACTCATCAAATTCAAATCATCGAAAATTGTTTAAGGCCATGTTCACTTTGAGGCTTTACTCCCCTTCTCCACATATGTATGTATGTACAAGCGTATAATTCTATCCTGAGATATGAAAGCTTATGGTGCATGAGCAAGGTTTAATATACTCTTATTTTCTTCGGCCAGAAGCACAGGAGAATGTTTTTTCTTTTTCACTTCAACACACTGGTGAAAAATGTCATCCAGTCTTGCTTTTATCATCTTAAAAATATTTCTGAAATGAATTCAGATTTGATATGAATTCAACTGTTTAATTATACTGACCTACATAGTTATCCATGCTTTTATGTTTGTCCGCCTAGATTGCTGTAATTCCTTACACTCCTCCCTCAATACGAAAAACCTCTCATGCTCACAACTGTTCCAAAATTCACCAGCTAGGCTTTTAGCTTTCACGGGAAGAGCAGAGCACGTCACCCCAATCTTAGCCTCCCTTCACTGGAGACCAATTACTTTTAACATTGATCTTGCAATTGTATTGATTACTTTTAAAGCACAGCTTGGTCTATTCCCCTCTTATGTTACAGGCCTTGTAACCTGGTACAGCTCTGAGTGCAGCCGGACACCCTTGGGCAAGACCCTTCTGGCAGTCCCTGGACTGAGGCTGAAGACGTGAGGTGATCATGGTTTCGCTATTAGGGCTCCTTCCCTTTGGAATAACCTGCCTGAGGATATCAGGTGGGCAAACTTCTTCCAAATCCCTTTTTAAAACTCACTTTTGTAGATTTGCCTTTAATACCTGATTTCTCAATTTTATGTTCTCTTTTGTTTTTACACATGCATTTGTATGTTCTGCTGTTTTTGAAAAGATCTATCATATACAATCTAATAAATCAATAAATACCTTCCTGCTCCACCCCACCTCCAATCCAAAGATATTAAAACACAAAAAGAGAACATTGTGCATAAAACACATCAAGAGTTGCCTCTGAAACATTTGGCTTAAGAAGGTTGTCCTCTGTAATTAATAACAGATGACAGAGAATTAATGTTCTACATGTTTTACATTATGTTAATACATTATATTACTGACTTTCAAGTGAACTAACCCAAAACCTGTTCCTCAGTATGCAGCAGAGGAATACTGTGAGAAAGCATGGACACAGCCCAACTTTCATCTCTTTGTGGCATTTGAAAAAGTTGACAAGGGGAAAAGGTTGCAAGAACAAGCGGAAAGAGATCAGAGAACGCATGAAGCAGTGAAACCAAGAAAGAGGAGATGTGACAGAAAGATTAGTAGGCACAGGTTACACTCATGAACTTGCGAAGGGGAAAGGACGGGGAAGGTGGTTTGAAATGAAAGGGCGAGACGCTGAGAGAAAGCAAGAGGAGCACAAGTGAGTGGCAAGTGGCACAGGCTTCGAGATGAGCGAGAGAGGCAGAGGTGAAGAGACATGCACGAGTGTGTGTGTGCAGGTGCATGTGTGCATGTCAGTGTTGCAGCTCACCTTTAAAGACAGGGCATATTTTCCAGACTGTAGCTGCCCCTTCTCTGTTGTACTGGCCTAAGGCAAGTTCCATGTAAAACAGTGGCATCCCCGCGATGACCAAGAACAGAATGTAGGGGATCAAAAAGGCACCTGGAGAGAGAGAAGCACATTTTGAGCAACTTCTGATTTTTACATTTTACATGTTACCGATTTAATATATTCAAAGACACTCACAATGAGTAGAAACACAGGATGAGCATGTAGGAAAAAGTCATCCTAAAACACATTAACACTGCTTATAAACAGGACTGATGAATTACATTGTGTTTTTGGTGCTGTTCCGTAGTTGGATGTTGTGTTTTTGTTAGTCGGCAGCTAAGTAGCCACTAGTTAATCCAGTTAAGTCACAGGCAAATATTCTCAGCACAGCTACAATAGCATTTAGTAGGGGGGGATCAACAGTCTAAAACAGAAGAGTTGGCTGACAGGTTTCAATGTCAACCCCTAAAAATAAAACAGCAGAGGCTTCTTTGTAGACTCAGACTTAGTACAGGGAAAGATCCAGCCCAGAAGAGGAAGAAAAGACATTTCTCTCCCTTTAAGCCCCACTGTAGCCGTGCTGTTGCGCTGCAGCTGCTCTGTATGTGCATCCTTTTTAGCATGTTTAGCAACCGAAAAATGGAATTACACCCTAAAACAAACAAACAAAAAAAAATGGCATCAAATGCAAAGTAAGTCAAAAATACCCCTTTTCAAACAGTGCTATTGTGTTTTTGGGTGGATTCTTCCTTTAAATCTGGGTACTGGAAACATTACATACAACCATTAGTAAGCAGTGCAAGGATCAGGGCCACAGCATCCAAACCGTAGCTGTAACAAATATTCCAAAATCCCAAGACAAGATCATGTATGATAGAAAGATGCTAGGTTATGAAATAAGCACCAGGCAGCGCAAATAATCAAAACCAGGTGCGTACAGAGAAAGAATCAGAGGGAGGACTTTTCACTTTCTAAGAAAAACAACACATCATAATTCAGTGTTCAAACAGGAATGCTCACAGCTATTTTCACGCTGCGCCACAGTAGTAAATCTGTCAACGAGGAAATGACCTCTCGTAATTGAATTGTTTGCGGCATTGCTCATCATAAATGCCATATTATTTACGGTAATGAAAACATTTTGCTGAGGGTCAAACTGAGTATGACAGTCCGGTTGTGGAGTTGACCCCTTGGGGCACTTATTGCAACATGTTTATTTTGCCCACGTGAATGGCCATGCAGGCAAACACAGGACAGGGCACACCTTCTAGTGAGCACTCTGTTGTCCTGCGTGTCGAAGGCTAAAACAACATTGTGATTAAAATAAGCCTTTGTTCATTCAGCATAATGTACATACTCTGCATAGCTTCATTATAGTACAGTCTCATTCAGTAGTTTGGGGAAAAAAGATCCTGGTTGCCAATCAATAACCTCTTGCATTTGGACTTTGATTCATTGACCCTCAACCCAGCCACATGTGATTTTATCAAAATATCTGTCATTAAACAAACTTGGGGGCCCTTTAGACTGATGTTTGCTATTCATACATGAATTCCTTAGTGAGTGTGACATTAACCCTTGTTCTTGTTTTCAGTCAGTTCAGGCAGACACCTGATTTAGAGCTTGGTAACTGTTCATACAGCAGGTCTATTTCAAAATCAGGTTTTCATTAACTGAATCATGAATCATTTGCTTGGTGGAATCAAATGTTTCAGGTCAAGCCTGACAGGCACTCACTACCCTGCATTCATTACAGTGCGGCTTTCACAGAGTGGGTTTTGCCATGTACATGACTTAACGAAATGAGGTATTTCCTTCATTATAGGGGCTAAATGCACTTTCCTGTTAATACACCTAAGGCTGTAACAGGATTACAAGAATTCAAACGGGCACACAATACTGGCTATTTTGGTAGCGATTTGTTAACTAAAACAGGTTTTGACCCTCAAACATCTGGCACTAAAAATAGAAGCCTACTGGATCTTGAGCGCTTCATCAAAGTGAACACATGGAACTGGGGAGAAAACAAGAACAATTCAATATTATTGTATAGTGTACGTCCCAGTAGTGAGTTTACTGGCCGAGATGTACTTTGGTATTTCTGTAATCTCCTATTTTATTAATAACGTGATATTATTTAGGGAGGAAATTATCTACCGTGGCTACAGGATAGTTTTAAGTCATTTGGAGTCATTCTGCAATTTTTAACTATCTGAGGAATGAAAAGTGTAGACCCTACATTTCGGTTGGTTCACTCACCTCCTCCATTTTTGTAGCACAGGTAAGGAAATCTCCAGACATTGGCCAGATCCACTGCGAAGCCAATGACTGACAGGAGAAAGTCTATTTTCTTGCCCCAAGTTTCCCGTTCGTCCTCGGAGGATCCGGGAGGACCAGCGTGTGGGCTGGGGGTGGGAATGATGGAGGAACTGGTATACTGGACGCCATTCTGGTCCTTGACCAGTATCAGTTCTACCTCTTTTTTCTCCACATTGCACTGTTTCAGCGGGGCCACCGACGAGAGCTTATGTTCTGGCAGAACCTGGATGTTCATCTTCTCTGCGGTGCGTACGAAGCCCGCGCCGGCCCGGCGCTCTTACGGCCCCCGAGGAATTGGCGAAGGTGATGTCGGTGTCGCTGCTTTCGTGTGATAACAAAGGAAATCCCGCCGGCAAACTCCGCATAAGTGACTACTCTCTCCGGAAACTACAGCTGACACCTCCGCATACATGTGCTGAATAGGGAGAAAGAGAAACAAAAAGTTTGGAGAGGTTTGGAGTGATGTGCGTAAAGTTTCACTGAATGGAATTGCGCACAGCGATGTTGGATGTTAGGAGGTAATGAGTTACATTACTCCTCCAAAAGCACACAGACTTATGTCTACCATTGAACTAATAACAGAATAGCATTAAAAAATTAAACGTTGTATCTACATTGCACAGCAATAGCAGGTGCCGAGTGAAATGTACTCCGGTGCGAGCTCCTCATACGTCACTGTGCGCATAAATTGTTAAGCGCATTCCGCGCTTAACAATTTAGTCAATCAAACCATTATCATAAAAGAAGACATTAGAGATAGAGATAATCAGAAAGGTAAATGGTTATTTGAAAAGGTCATCGTTACTAAAACAGTTTAAAGCCCTGAAATCTGAGTGGTTGAGTCCGTACTTGCAAAGTTAGGGACAGCTCTCCACGAGCCGCTGCTGCTGTGGTCCAGATGCGTCTGAGAGAACACTGCCCATTCTGAAGGAACTTTAAGACTCGCCTTCTCCAGCAGATACGATATAAAATGTGTGCTTTTAAACCAGTTTCTCTCTCTCTCTCTCTCTCTCTCTCTCTCTCTCTCTCCCACGTGATATTTTATAATTGAGCACTTTTTCTCCAGTTTGATGCCGGGTTGGCATGTACGCTGTTGGTCTGAGGTGAAGTCCGCACCAAACTTGAGCTTCTGCTGCAGACCTCAGTCTGCAACCAGACACATCAGTCGGAAGCGCTTTGATACTCAGATGAATCCATGGGAAGTGGAACATGAAATGATGACTTTACATACAAATCAAATATTCAACGCAAATCACTTTTATGGAACAACTTCTTAAGTTACAGGCTGTTAATTAATTTATTTATTTTATTTTTTTAAAGCTAATATATAGCTTTTCCGCGTCAAGATTTTGCCAACCAGACACTGATCTTATATTAGTGCTTGGATTCTGCATGGGCTATACAAGACACATAAGACCTCTCTGTGGTTTACGTTTTACATTTGTGGTTGAACATATTACAAGAAAACTTTTTTAAAAAACTGTTTTAATTTGGACTTTATTTATCTGTTTCTTCTCCGTACTAAAAAGATTGAATTACAGTTTTCTAAGAAGCGGTAAAAGCACTGTGTTCCATGTGTAATTGAATTTTACACCAGCTTTTGCCAAGGGCAACGATTTCTATTAGATATGGTTGATCAGTTCATCCCATTAAAGTCAATGAATGTCCTCTTAAAGCTCTCCAGTGCTTGTTTCATAAAACCTTAAGAGGGCTGGTTTTGGACGTTTTGTTTGTAAAGATTGAATAACTGTAGTGATGGTAAAGCAAAGGACCAGGTAATAAGTATGGATAATGTGTTATTAGTGTTGTTTTCTTTTGACTGAGATGTATTCCCTCTGCATTTTGTGTCATGCAGTGAAGTATATTTGGATCAGGTCATTTCCATATCCATGTATTTTTAGCATTTTTGTAAATGTAATGATACTGTATGCAGAGCTCTTGTGAATTTGTTGTGATTTGTACTGTGATGGTTGCCACACTGGGTAGTGCGATCTCAAATATGTGTTAGATACAGTCCACAATTACAATTAAGAGAATCTTAATAGATCAATCACCATAGTTCTCGTCCCTTTCCAAGGCAACAGTAACACAGCATACGCCATTTGTTGGACACTGGACACTTCTCACCCAAAGCTCTTCCAGTATGCACTTACAGCTCTTAGAGAGTGGACAAGCCCAAGTGGGAATTGAACCCTCAACCCTGGCAGCCATGCCCTACCCTTTGAGGTGCACAGGACTGCTGAAGGCAGAATGATGTCATCCTTCACCTTTTATCTCTATCATCCACTGACCCTGTTCTCGCTGCATACAGTCCTGAAGACCTCTATCCACCGTGCTCCCCTCTCTCTCCTCAGCCTTGGGCTACACGTTGACCTCAGGAGGAGAGGCTAATGAGACAAGACATGGCCTCTCAGCAGTGACAGTACAACCCCCTGGATTTGACCCAGGCATCCACTTGGGGTCACAACAGAGATCTCTACCTTTGTCTCTATCTCT
>OMKZ01028589.1:0-20817 GCA_900302535.1 Neoniphon sammara
ATGATATCGTCCACTTAAAAGAACACTCCAATGTTTTGGGCAAAATACCATTTTTTCCGACTTACCCAGATTGAGACAAGATGTTGCATACCATTTTCACCTCTGTACATCCACTGATTCGGTTTCTGATGGTTAGCATTTCATTTTAGCTTAGCATAAAGACTTGAAGTTTACAGAAGTCATTAGGCTAGCCCCATCAAAGTGAAAAAATAAACCTTACATTGTATCATGTGTAATACACATGAGGTGAAAATGGTATTGAACATCTTGTCTCAGTCTGGGTAAGTCAGAGGAAGGATATTTTGCCCAAAACGTTGGAGTATTCCTTTAAGCTAGATACACTGATATGGTACTTGGTCTTTATATGAATTGAAAAATAATTTGACTTAGTAACCAAAGTTGCCATATACACACTATACACAATAGCTCTCTATGATTGTTGAAAATTTCTCTTTCCTTTCTTTTTTTTGGCAGCATCACCCCATGTCTCAGCTAATCAGAAGCACTCAAGACTGCAACTACCAGTTTGACAACAGGAGAAAGCACATGACCACAGCTGAATGCACAGAAAAACACATCTACCTGCCCTTCTCTCATGAGTAAGTCACCCTCTGTGTGACATATGTACTGTGATTTGTTTCCATTTAGCACTGCTGTGCCCTCAGCCTTAACTTCCAATCTGCCTTGCAGAAACAATGGAATATCATCTGTAGTCACCCAGACGCTGACTTTGCAAGAGTCTGTAAGGATCAACAACAGACTCTTTGGTGAGTGATCAGTTGTGAATTAAATAGATATGGCATGTATATGAAGCATTTAAAGTCTGTCTGCTGTGCCAGAAGAGCATAATCTTAATTCTGTTTTGCTGGGGAAAGAGATGCTGAGAAGTTGATTGTGTGTTGGTACAGACGCAGGCACCAGCCACAGCAAACCACTTCACTTTGAAGAGCCTGAGGACAAAGCTCCAGTCCAGACAAAGGACGCTGCTCTGAGCACCCTGCGTGACCTCATGGCTCTGGCAGGCACAGACCAGGGCCAGAGGAGGGCCAGCCTGTTCCATAAGCTGGTGTCCAGCATGCGTGCCCTGACCAATGAGACCCTGAGCCAGGCAGTCAAAGAGATGCTGGAGATGTCAGGAGTGCTGACTTGGCAGGCGCTCTTCCAGTGCGGCACCCCGGAGTGCACCAGCGCAATCCTCCAAGGCATCAGGACCATTGATGGTGTGTCATTGGAGGTGGACGCCCTGGTCTATGGGCTGAGTCTCCAGGCCAACCCTGATGCCCACCGTGTTCGAGACATGCTCAGCATGGCCCAGTTTAAACAGAGTAAGGCCATCATGTATGCTCTGGCCAACACAGTCAAGAAGTAAGTAAAATAGGTCTACTTTAATACCTTTTAATGTTATAAAGTCTGTAACTGCTGAAAATGGCCACTAGAGGGCAACACTTTCAAACCCAACTATTATGCAGTTCTCATTATATCTTCTCTATTTGCAGGTTCTATGAAGGGCAGGTTACACCAGAGGTCACAGATGTGTCAAAGTTTATGGAGACTCTGTTAAGGGACTGTTCAGAGGACACAGAGATGTCCTACCTTGCACTACGGGTATGTGCTGTCTAATGATAATAATTCAAGCATTTACATAACTTTGGATAGGTCGCCCATATATGTCATTTTCTTTCTTCGTATCACATAGTGCAACATTTGGACTGTAATAATATTACTGTTGCAGCATGCATTTACCTATTTAAAATGATCACTTGTCAGGGAAATCTGAGAGTTTAGGGAAATCTCAGAGTTGTATAGTCACAGCAATATTTTCTCATTCATTATTATTATTTTAATATGTATATTAATATAATAATCTTTCTGAACTTTAGGTTGTTGGTGTCATGGGTCGAGCCATGCAAGATGCCAGCCCCAGGCTGATTTCCTCCCTCTTTCGCTGTGCAAAGAGAACGGACATTCCTCTATCAAACCAAAAGGCAGCAATTCAGGCTTTCAGGCTGATGGACATCAGTAATGAGGTGCAGTAACTCCACATGCACAACCATTTCTTGCACATCCATTGTATGTTGGGGAATATGGCATATTTACATGAAAACAGATAAACAAATGTGGTTGCATGCAAGCTTGTCTCATGGCTCTGAGCACTGACAAAAGCAAGGCAACTCACTCTCTTTTAACATTTATGTAACCACAGGTTAGAAACGCCCTCATGGAAGTGTACCGGGATATTCAGAGCCCTGTTGATAAACGCGTGGCAGCATACCTAATTCTGATGAAGAGCCCAGACCAAGCCCTGGTAACAGAAATTGTGAACTCTTTGGAGGACTTAAGTGAGGAGCAGCTCACCAACTTTGTGGTTTCTCACCTTGACAACATCCGCAACTCCAATGAACCAGAGATGCGACAGTGAGTGACTGGCCAGCAATAACTTTATCCTCAAGCCTGACATAATTTTTTTCAGCCTAAATAAGGGATTCAAGGTTCACACCCTCTTCAATTCTAATGTGAAAATAAATAGAGGTGTTAAATAATTGTGTTTAACAATGTCCAGTGCCAATATACACAGTGTGCTTCTACATTTGAGGATTCTTTTATTAAGCATTTCTTAATTTCTGGAGGTGAATTGTCTGAATTTGCATTCTCACTTTGAAGCTGCAGTGACTAAATTACAAAATTGCCATACTTAGCCTAGCATTCCAGCATTTTGTGGGTTTGTGACACAAGAATAACGCAATATTCACACCATAGTTGTTGACTCAATTTTTTCTTAAATTCAGTAACACGTTAGATAATTATAATTTTATCATACATCATTTCTACTTATTTTATGAACAAGCAATTGACAAACAGGATCCAAAAATCCTACTTATTTTCACCAAAAATAGATAAATAAACAAATAATTAAACAAATGAATAAATAAATAATAAGTAAATTAATTAATTATAAATAAATAAATAATAAGTATCAATTTATAAATCAAAATCCTCAATTAAAGTGACATCAACACTTGACAGGACAGTTAGTGAGCATAATGATGTTATTGTTAGAATGAATAGTGTTTCAGTCCCCATTTGGAGGGGGTTAGGATAGTACTGTATGATTGTGTTTATGTCTTCATTATCACATTCACACATCCACTTTGGAGAGATAAAGTTTAGTTTGAATGCTCTGACAGCAGAGTTGTATAGTAAGTAGAGAGACTGTCCTTCAACTAGTGGACTGAATTAGACGCTGTAGTGTCACTAAGCAAGACAGTGAACAGGATTTGATGTTGTTTTTGACATAATACCTTAAGTCTGATTTAAATATGAGACGTGGAAAGTCACAAGAGCAGAAACGTTTCACCCATAACCTCAGTTTGATTAAGGAGAGAAAAATTAACATAAGGCCGTCTGTACTCCTACTGGAACCTTCTGTCTTCTCTTTACTGAAGGTTCAGAGAGTACGTTGAATTGGCCTTGAGAGACAAGCTGTTCCCCACAAACGCTGGCTTTATTGGTAAGTCCCGCAACTACAAGATGGAAACACCGCTGGCTTCAGTCCAAGGCAACATCATCTTTGATCCCACCGACACCTTGCCAAAGGAGGTGATGCTGGAGACCACGCTCAAAGCTTTTGACTACAACTATGACATCTTTGAGGTACAATAGCATGCTTACTCTATGTGGTGAAGATATCAAATGAGTTTTGTCAAGATTTTAAAATGTACAAAACATTTCTTTTCAAGGTTGGCATCGACGGAAATGGATTTGAACCAACAATTGACGCTCTCTTTGGAGAAAAAGGCTTTTTCCCGGACTCCATTTCCAGAACTTTGTACTGGGTGAATGACAAAGTCCCAGAAACATTCCAGCAGATTTTGGACAAAATTGACCCCAACAGAGGCAGAATGAAAAGACAGGTGAACTGATTTGTGATATATTGATTATTTACTGTACCTGCATTAGGGCTGGGTATTGGCAACCACTTCACGATACGATATATATCTATATGGCACAGTACGATTCTATCATGATACAATGCGATATTATACACATTGTGATACATTGCCATACATACATAATTTACTGAAAATTTAAAAATAGAGCTGAGAATTCAAGTTGCTGTGTGCCACCTGGGTAGTCTAATATTTATATCACATTATATCGGTAATTTAGTGGACAAATTGAGTCAAAACTATTTCATTCAAAATTTCCATTCCAATTTATTAGAACAGTATTTGCATTGCACAGTGTTATTGAACACTGTGCAATGTAGTCTGTTTAATGTATCAATATGAGGGGCTGGAAAATCAATGCAGTATTGTGGAAAAAAATATTGTGATACTTAGCTGTATCATTTTTTGTTGCACAGCCCTAACCTGCATAATATTACTTTGAGTCCAGTTTAACAGGTACATAACCCCTCAACATCTTTCCAGGCCCCAGAAAACCTCCTGAAAGACATCATAGACAACGTCAATAGGCTCATGGACAACGTGCGTTCCTCATCCTCCCCTGAAGCCACCGCCTATCTGAGGCTTTTGGGAAACGAGATAGGATACATCAAGACCAGCGAAATGAGACAGATGGCTTCAACTCTGATCATGTACTGTCACGTCTTCTCCACGGTTCTGCCTACCAAGGTCTAATCTTTTGTTTCTTAAAATGGCCATTGTAAAAGAAAATATTGTAAAAGATCTGCCTTTTTTTTGCTTGACATTCTCACTGGAAAAATCCAAATCCAGCCGGAAAATGAGTTGTTTCGGCTGATTTGCAAAATTAGTCTTCTACAACGGGTTAACTGGTCTGAGTCCTCTCAACTACAGCTCAGAGTGTTTTGGAGTATAGACTAGGACTAAAGCCAAGACAGCTTACTGTGGCATAGTAACCTGCATTTGGAAACAAATCAGAATGCACTTTTACTGATAATGCACAGAATGGACCTAGAGATTTGTGGTGCATCTGCAAAGCCTGTTTTGAAGAGTCATATATGAAGTAGTTTTCCTTATAACCTGTTTATGTCCTGTTTCCCCAACAGGCCCTTGAAGCATTGACATCTAGCACTGAAAATGAGATGTTTGCACACTACATCTTCATGGAGAATGCCTTCTCTCTACCCACTGCCTCTGGCTTCCCTCTCAAGTTTTTGCTGGCTGGGGTGTTTGCTCCTGGTGCCAAAGGAGGTCTTACTTTCTCTCCCAGCATGGTAAGTTAACTTGCCTTTTATTTGACATGTAATTATAACTACATTAAAATTATGCTGTTCTGAAAAACCCATATCCCCTCTATGTGCATATTTTCCCTTTTCTGTAACTGATAGCTGATGTTGTCACCCACATATATAGTTCTGGATATTTCCTCTAGCTGAAGTACCATTCTCCTTGCAGCAGCAACTGTCTTTCATGCCCTCACTTGGCTTGGAATTCATCACGCAAATGGGTGTCTATGTTCCGGACTTTGTGGTGGCTGGAATTGAGATGCACACTAATGTGTACCATGAGAGTTCCCTCAATGCTAAGGTCACCATCAACAGAAACCAGATCAAACTGTCCATCCCTGCTCCTAAGTCCAACACTCAGTTGTTCAGCTTTAGGTGAGTGGCACTTTGTTCAGATGACACAAAATTCTTTCCATGAAGCCACATAAAAAAGTTTAAAAAAGAGTTAATGTTCCAATTTACATGTTGTCTTTCCTCCAAGTCTTACCGCTCTCTATCCACTTCATGCTTTCCAATAAAATCTAACTCTACCTTCAGATCTCAATCATTTTGATTTGCCCTTCTCATTTTGACATATAGCAACAAGCTGCTGTCAGTCTCCTCCAGTCAGACAAAGATAGTTCCATCCATGGTGGAGGACCGCACTGACTCCACTGACTGTCAGCCCTTATTCACTGGCCTCAAATACTGCACCATCGTGCGCTACTCCAATGCGAGCTCCACAGACCAAGCCCCATATTACCCACTGACAGGAGATACCAGGTGAGAGGGAGCTTAATTAGGTAATCTTTCTTCAAAATCATTGGCGGACTTGGGTGTTCAATCATTTGAGTGGCCTCTCTCTAGATGGGTAGTTTACATCATGTCAACATTTGAACTAGAAAAATTGTAAGTTTGAGAAATTACAAAAGTTTTTTTTTAATATTTTGATTTTTTTAATGAATTTGTTATTCAAAAGTCCTGTAGTTATAAATTTGTTGAACAATAATTAGTATGGTTTTAAATAGTAGTAGTATGACCAGCAGTATAAGAAGTAGTAGTAGTGGTAATAATAGTGGTAGTTGCGGTACCATTTGCAGTAGTAGTTCTCACAGTTACATCTTAAATAGTTTAAGTAGTAGAACTATCACTTGCAGTAGTAGTTGTGGTAGTAGTAGCAACAATAGCAGTTGTAGCATAGGTTAACAGCAGTATTGGCAAAGGTGCAAGTAATAGTAGTAATAACATTAGCAATGTGGTTGTTAAGGTGTTTCTGGTTGGTTGCTGGAGTGAACCAAGTAGTTGCTATAGTCTTCTTAGGTGATTGCTTGGCTATTACTGGAATGATACAGAAGTAGTAGTGGTGCATTGTTTGTGGATGAATAATAATTAAAAAAGTAAATAAGAGTGTAAAAGTATGACTTACTGAAGTAAGTACATTAATAAGAGTGTTTAAGTGTGACTTCCTGAATCAAGCATTACCCTTGTGTGGCACTACATGATCTTGAAAAAGCAGTTAATTGTTATTATAAGCTTACTAATATGGTCAACAAGCAATTTGTGGCCTAAAATGGAAGATGATTTTTAATGAAGTCTATTTTTTCCCCCGCAGGTTTGCGCTTGAGATCCAACCCACAGGGGAGGTCTCAGAGTACACTGCCACGATCACTAGTGAAACACTCCGAACAGGCAGAGAGGGTCGCCATAAAGTAGACTCTCTGAAACTAACTTTGAAGGCAGAAGGTGTGTGTTTGTGTGTGTGTGTGTGTGTGTGTGTGTGTGTGTGTGTGTGTGTGTGTGTGTGTGTGTGTGTGTGTGTGTGTGTGTTATAATGCATGGCTAGTAGAAAATTGATTTTCCATACTAGATTAGGAACTTCTGTGATCACTGTGAAGGTGCCAGAACATATGAATGTGTACCACTCTGAGATTAATCCCGCATTTATAATTTACTAACTCTCATGCTATAATAAGATAATATAAACCGAATATGCATAAATTAGATTCATGTACATACAGTGTATCAGTTACAGAACAAATTAATAGCTTCTTTTTAAAAATGAAAAATGCAAAACATACAGGATGCTCTTGTGGGAGTGATATATAATTGATATATAAACTGAATGAAGGATATGACCGTTTATTTTTGCAGCATTTTAAATATTAGCCTTTGCAACTTCATATGGTTCTGAAATCACAGAATTTGTTTAGAGATCTGTTGCCAAGTAGCCACCAGTCTTTCATCACTAGAACAGTAAAACAATGTGAGACTAATACATTTAATTTCTGCTGCTGCTAGGTGTTGACTCAGCAGAGGCCACAGCATCGCTGAAGTACAACCGCAATAAGAACATTGTGACCACTGAGTTTGTCATTCCTGACTATGATGTGGAAGCAGGCATCAACCTGGCTGTAACTGACAGTAATGCCAAAGGAAAGAGGATGAGAGGTATCACCATTGATGTCACCAACAAGAACATCCCACAGCTGACTTTGGTTGGACGTACCAGGTAAAACTGCATAGTTCTGTGATTAATACATTCCTAATGATAGACATTGCTTAGGCTTCAGCTGTGGAGTCGGGGTTTCTTGAGACTGTTTCTCATATGAATGAGAAATGGGCAAATGAGAAACAGCAAGAGATGCAAATGCTTAATTAACTGAGGAACAATCCAAATCAAAGCCCACAGGAGTTTAATAAGGCTGTGAAGATTTTACATCACACATCTTTTCAACACAAAGTACTTTGTTTTAAATGTAGACTTGAAATGATGAAGGATGCCATGCTGCAAGTACAAATGGTAATCCCCTCCCTGAAAACTGATGCCTCTGTCACTGCAACTCTGAAGAAAGATGAGGGTGTGGTCATGGACATAGAGACAGCTATCAACATCCCAGAGACATCCTCCCTACAGAAAGTCACCCTCAAATATGGTAACCATCAGCCATCTCTCACTTTGTTTGCATAACCGAAACAGAAGTCATTCATTCATTCATTTGTATATTTGTTTGTTTGTTGGGGGCTTTGTGGGCTATCTCCTTACAGATGATGACAGGTTTGAGGTGGAAGTAAATTCAGATCTGAACTCAGAGATTCAGAAATTGAATTTGGAGAAGTACCACAGGCAGCTGCAGCAGCTAATTGATGATATCCTAGATCAAAAAGTGGCCAAGACTGATATGAAGCTGCGTCACATAGTCACCAAAGGAATTGAGGTAGGGCTCTTACATTTGACACTCAGTTTTTACATCTGCAACAATATTGCTATGAATGTAAATTATCTCATTATCTCCTTACAGGCAGGTAATATTTGGCTGGACAAACTGTCTGTAGGCATGCCATATGTTGAAAACCTGAGAAACAGGAGGAGCATCTCAGATCTTACATTGCCAGCCCTCCCTGAGAAATTGTTTCTGCAATCGTAAGCATCTATTAAATTGACCACATTGGTTGTTCATCTTGTGCTCTTCTACCCATTGACAAATTGTTCAGATATTCAGATGCAAAGCTCAAAACTTGAATGAGATTGACTGTGGATCTTTTTACTTCAACAGTGACAGTTTGTTTCGATACCAGTTCAACAAGGAAAAGATGGCCATCTCGCTTCCTCTGCCACTGGCGGGCAAAACCTCAGAAGAGCTGGACATTCCCACCTCTGTGTCCTTTCCGGTCATCAACTTACCAGAGATAGGCCTACATATACCTGCTAAAACCTATCCAGTTCCTTCATTCACTATACCACGGTCACTGGACTTTATGGTGCCCCTTCTCGGTCTTGCTGAAGCATCCACCAAAATCAACAGCAACTTCTACAACTGGGAAGGCTCCATCTCTGGTGGTAACAGCACTGTAGATGTCCCCAGCTACATCGGACAGTACAAGATCATCGCCCAATCGCCTTTCAAACCACTGTCATACAAATTTGAAGGTAAACTGCCCCTTAAAGCATCAAGAATATAACATTTGGTGAATAGTGTTGTGGGTGTTTGATTGAATAGTTAAACAACATAATTTGCTCAAAGTCACAGCGTATTTATTGCAAATAAAGGCATGAACGTTAAGATTTTTAAGTTTGTTACTTAAAAATCTAAATTTAGTTTAATATGAGTTTGAGTTTATGCAACATCTTCCACTTTGCTATGACATATGTTGACATTAGTGTCATTTTTCTTTGTCTGTTTAAAGGAACTGGGATGATGTCAGGAAAAGCTGAGGATAATCTCAAGTATCTAATGAATGGTTCCTTCAGCCATAGCCTCATTGATACAAGTTTCAGTCTCATAGAAACTGTAAGTGTGACAGACAAGCTCAATGCGAGGGCCAACTACAAGCTTGAAGCCTCTAGTCCAATAGGCCTAGACACATTTCTTTATTACTCTGCTCAATCAACTTCTACCTCAGATGAAGTCACAGGAGATGGCACCATGGATGGATCAATTAAAGTTGGTTCACTGTACACCAACACCACCTACACCCTTAGCTACGTCCTCCGTCCTCTAGAAAGAAAAGGAAGAGGAGAGTCCAACCTGCGCATCACCTCACCATTTGTCCAAGCTCACAACATGATCCAGGGAGTCTATGCAAACTCAGAGTTCAACATTTTGTCTAAAACAAATGTACAGAATGATGTCATTAAGCATCTGGCAGAACTTAAGTACAAGGATGCACAGCTGACTCTTAAGTGTAATGCTGTTGCCAAGGCCCCGGGAAAGTCATTCAATAACAAAGTTGAGGTTGGCGCATCCAGCCATATGGCTATTCTTAGAATTGAGTCACAGGCAGATGATGCAACAAATAGGGCATACTCCCTCATAACAGGATCCCTGAATTCAAATGGGCTTGAGGTAAACTCTGAAGGTTCCCTCACCTTTGATGTAGGCCGTGGATTGCACAAAGCTTCTGTTACAGTTGGCAGAAATGGTTTGACTATCAGTGGAACTAACAACATTCAGTGTAGTCCTGTGACATTTGAGAACATATTTAATGGTGCCATAGACAGCAGTGGAGCATCGCTGTCTTCCAATTCTAAAGCAATGGCTGATGAAAGCAGAGGAGAGCTGAACATTGAGAGTAAAATCACAGCTGCGGAGTCATCTTTCCATGGTGTTCTCAAGGGCTATGCACATGATGCAAGCACAAGAAACAACATGAATATTGTATTGAACCGAAGGGCTTTGACTTTTTCTAGCAACATGATGGGATCGCTGAAGCAGATGAAAACTGAAAACAGCCACACACTGACCCTGACTCTGTGGACCCTAGCCCTTCGCTCCAAGACTAACAATTTCATCTGTGAAGATGTATACTACAAACAAGACACCAAGGTTGGTATGAAGCCATTTGTTACCTCAATAGATACAATTAATGACCTCAAGTTTTATGATGTTAGTTTAAACAACGAAGGCCACATGAAGCTAGAGCCATTTAAGATGGACCTTACAGGAAGTTTGAAAGGAGCCTATGGAGAAGAACAGGAGATTAAACATGCCTATGAAATCAACTATGCTGATATGGCTGGCACAGTGAAATCCAGCACATCTGGAAATATAATGGGTGCCCAGTTGAGTCACAACTGTGAATTGGAGTTTGCTGGACTTTCTTCCATATCAACCTGTGAAGCACGGATAAATTCTGAGCCTCTACATCTTGACAGCACCATACGCACCATGGCAGTACCTTTCAGCTTCACCTTTGATGCCCTTGTTAACAGTGATGGAAAAATCAATCTACATGGGAAGCACGCTGGACAGCTGTACAGCAAGTTGCTGTTTAAAGCTGAGCCCCTGGCTCTTGCATACTCACACAACAGCCGAGTATCAACCACACACATGCTTGAAAGTGGGGAGTCTTCCACTCATATAGACAACAAATTGGATGGCCTCCTGACACCCAGTGAACAATCTTTCGATTGGAAAACCAAATCAAAGTTGAATGAACATACGTACAACCAGGACATCAGTTCTTACAACAATCCTGAGAAGATTGGAGTTGAGTTTTCAGGAGTACTTTTAACAAATATTTTCAGCAAATTGAACACAAATAGGGAAAAGAGATCAGAGCCAGAAAGTCAAGAATTCAGTATGTCTGGTTTCCTCAAGTATGACAAGAACAGTGACTGCCATATAATTAAGATACCATTCATTGAGAGCCTTCCTGTTGCTTTTGAACAGATCAAGAGTGCTCTTGTAAATGCCTTAGAATCACTGCAGCAGTTCATCACTGGTCTGGATATTAATGAAGTAATTAGTAAATTTAGAGCCAAAGTGAATCAACTACCACAGCAAGTGAGTGACTTCATGAGAGAGATGGATTTAGAGAACAAAGTGAATGAGATCAAAGAAAAACTTTCTTATTTGACAAATGAATTTGCTGTAACAATGGATGATTTGGAGTTTGCTATGGAAAACCTGAAGAATAACCTTGAAAATACAGTGATGGACATTGCAACCAAAATTAGAGATATCATTCTTAGAGTCAAAGACTATGTGAAAAGAGGGGACTTTTCTGACACCATAACAAATTTACTTTCAAACATTGGAAATGAGCTCAAGGCTTTTGATGACAAGTATGAAATCAGAGACTCTCTTGTTAAAGCAATTGATGCCATTGAGGATGTCATCAGACAGATTGATTTGCGGAAGCTCACAGAAAGAAGTGCCGCATGGCTGCAGGAGCTTGATTCTAAATATGGCATCTTGGAAAAAATAAAAGAAAAAATGGCTGAATTGAAACGGTTCATTGAAACATTTAATGTAGAAGTATTTTTCCAAGATGTAAAGGATTACATTCTTTCGATTGATGTGGCTATGTACATTGAACAGCTATCATATAAAATACCGTCCTCAGAGATAGCAAAAGTGATTGAATCTATGAATGATGTCATTGTCAATTGGATTGAAGAATATGAAATAACTAACAAACTCAATGCAGTGTATTTCTACATTAGGGATCTACTTGTTAAATATGATCTTGATAAAAAATTTAAAGAACTACTAGATCAGGTAGTGGTGCTTATCAAAGAATTCAAAATCGAAGAGACTGTGCAATCACTAGTAGATGCTTTAAAAGCTATCAAATTTGAATATGCTTATGCTAAAATTATGCAATTTCTGGATAGTGTGACAAGTCAGCTTAAAACAATTGACTTCAAGAAAAGTATTGATGAGCTTAATGAGAGGATTTCTTCAACACTGAAGTCAATGAAGGAATTTGACTACAATGCATTTGTTGATGAGGCCAACACAAAAATTGTTGAACTAACAAACTATATTAATGAGCAGATTAAAAAATATGAGATTGTACAAAAAGTTGAGGCTGTTAGGGAATTCTTCAGAGAGATCCAAACTTCCATCACCAAATATTTGGATGAGCTCAAAAACACAAAGGTGGCTGAAATTGTGAAGAAACTGAATGATGTGATTGACACTACAGTCTACAGTGACATTAAGATGAAAGTCCAGGAAGTCCTTGAGGACATGAGACAAAGAATCCTTGACATGGATATCAGAGATGAAATATATATATACCTCCAAAGGGCAAGTAAATCCTACACCAATATGATTGCGTACATTTCTATTCAGTTCAACCGAGTGATAGAAGAAATACGCAAAGTGGCAAAGGACCATGAGATCATCAACCAAGTCAAGCAGGCTATGGATGGAGTTCTGGATGCACTGAAGACAGCTGATATTGAGGTGCCCTCTTTCACCATACCGCTCACCGACTTTGTCATTCCCAAATTTACAATCAACCTGAGTAAACTGCAAGAGGTCAGCATCCCAGCTCAAATTACAGTCCCTGAGTTCACCATTCTGAATTCCTACACAGTTTCTGCCTTTACCATAGACTTTGAGGAGATCAAAGCAAACATAGTTGCAATCATAGACCGCATTAGAGAATTTGAGATCCAGATGCCTAAAGCTGAAGAAATTTTTGGAGACCTAAGAACTCTTTACCTATTTGAATTACCAGATCTCACCTTCCCAGAAATAACTCTTTCAGAAATCAGGTTCCCAGCCATCAACATTCCCAAACTAAATATGGAGGACTTTGAAATCACAATGCTTCCCATTCCAGAGATCAAAATGCCTGAGGTTCCCAGTGAAGTTTGCATTCCAGTTTTTGGAAAACTTCATGGTGAGGTTAGAGTGAGCTCCCCACATTACACTCTTGTAACAACAGCAGTGATTGAGAACTCAACTGCTACACCAAAGAGCCCACAGTTCACCGCCACCCTGACTTCTCAGGCCAAGTCAAGTATTGAGTTCCTTGACTACTCCTTGAATGCCACTGCTCGATTAGAAGCTCCCAGAATGAAAAAGCTGTTATTCACAGAGACTGTGAAAGCCACACATTTAGCCTTTTCCATTGATCATGAGGGATCACTGACTCTCACTGGCCCCTCTGCCGAGGCTGCTGCCAAGACCACTGCCAAGGCCACAACTCATATGTACACAGCAAACTTGGTCAACAATCTGGCACTTACACTCAAGAGTGGAATTTCTGCATCTGCATACACAACCTACAGCCATAATATAAACATCCCGACGGCTGAAACTTCTAGTCAAGCATCTGTAATACAGATTATTGCAGCCAGAATAGAATCTGGTGGAATTAGTGTAATTGGTGAAACTACTGGCAATGGGAAATGGTCCATTCAAGACTACTCTGATGAAGGTACACACAAAAGCAATCTGGAATTCACCATCAATTTTAACACTGCCAAGATAATATTTGGAGGAGAAACTGACTGTAAGGCCTTGAAAATGAAGCAAACAGTGACTGCTGAATCAGTCACCCTAAGCCATATTATATTTGAAGCAAAAACTGAGAGTGAACTGGCATCTATCAAGAAGAGTATAATGGTTCTGAATGGAGAGGCTCATATTGGAGACTTGAAAATTGCAGTGCAAGCCTCTCATGATGCTGAACTCACTGGAAGACTGAGTGGATCGATATCCAACTCCTTGACATTCTTGGCCCATCCATTTGAGATTGTGCTAGATGTTAAGAATAAAGTAAACTCAAAGATTATTTTTCCCCTGAAACTCACTGGTAAGGTGGATCTCCAGCATGATTATGGTGTTATTCTAAACTCAGAGAAGCAGCATGCTAATTGGGTTACTTTAGCTAGATTCAATCAATACAAGTACAATCACAATTTCACCTTGGAAAACAATGAAAGGGATATATTTTTCCATTTATCAGTTAACGGAGAGGCTAATCTGGACTTTTTGACTGTTCCTCTCACTGTCCCAGAGATGACCATACCTTATCTAGAAATGAAAACCCCAGAGGTCAGAGAACTCTCTCTATGGGAACATGCAGGCTTCAAAACCCTGCTTACTACTCCTCAGCAGTCATTTGATATGAACCTGAAGCTCCATTACTATAAGAATCCTGATATGCACAACTTTGAACTGGACCTTGAACCCATCTATAACATGATTAATGACAAAGTCAGTGTCATCCAGGCACAATTTGAACAAAATAGAGATAAAGTAGTTGCACTTCTAAGAGATTCTTACAGCCAAGCCAAGTTAAAGTATGTCAAACACAAGATTGACACTTCTAGTCAACCTCCTAGAATCTTTACTGTCCCTGGATACAAAGTGCCATTTCTGAATATTGAGGTTTCTGCCTTCAGAGCAGAGCTGCCTGCTTTCAGCTACTTTGTTCCCAAAGAGGTCAGTACACCAAGCTTCAAAGTTCCAGCGGTGGGTTTCACTGTGCCATCCTATACCCTTGTGCTGCCAACTTTGGGGTTACCGGTCATCCATGTCCCAGAAACTTTAAGTGAATTGACTCTACCTGCTTTCACACTACCTGCTGTACAAAATACTATTATGATCCCAGCCATGGGTAACATAACTTATGATTTCTCCTTCAAATCCACAGTGATTAGCCTAAGTGCTAATGCTGGCCTATACAACGAGTCAGATATTGTTGCTCGATTTGGAGCTTCCTCAGCATCTGTGTTTGACATTTTGAATGGTAAAATTGACGGCACTACTAGTTTGACAAGGAAGAGGGGAATAAAATTGGCCACCACTGTGTCTCTGGAGCACAGGAATGTGGAGGGAAGCCATGATTGTACTGTTAGCCTCTCCAGAAGGAGCATGGAAGCTTCTGTGGCCAATACTGCCAAAATAAATCTGCCCTTCCTCAATCTGGAATTTAATCAGGAACTCCATGGAAATACCAAGACTAAGCCAAATATAGATTCCAAGATGAAACTTAAATACATGTTTAATATTCCACTGATTGAGTCTGTAGGCAAGGGAAACATTGATCTGAACTTGGCACTGGAAACACTCTCTTCATATGTGTCACTCGAATCCACTACCAAAGGAAAGACCGACATAACAATAATGAACAGTATTAATGTTGCTGGAGATCTAGGAAATGAGGCCACCTTCTACCTTAGTGCCAATAGCCTACGTTCAACTCTCAAGACCAATTTCAATACAAACATTGATCACAAACAGGAGAAACAAAAACGAAGCCCAAACAATATCCTTCAGTTTGACATGAATAAGAACTTTGCCCTGGAGGTCTCTCTGCGACGTGTGTATGCAACAGTGGATTACACAAGCAGTAACGATGTCAATTTTGCATCTTTCAACACAAATGGAAATCATATTATTAAAGGAACACTGGATTTTGTTCCTCTTACAACCCTAAAAGCTACAGTCAATACTGATGCAAGTCAGCCTTGCAGTTTGGGTCATGCTGGACTTTTTCAGAATATGAATCTTGTCATTACCTCAGAGAAGCAGTCTTTCACCTGGAGTGGTAAAGAACAACTGGCCTCTCTCATCCATGCTTGTGATTTACTCTTGTCCAGTGATGAGGCTGAAGTGCGCATGGACTTGACAGGATCAGTGGAAGGTCACCTAGCTTTCCTGAAGTCAATAAAGCTTCCTGTTTATCAGAGAAACCTCTGGGATGTGCTCAAGTTTGATCAGGTCACAAATATGGACAAGCTACAATTCTTGAATGTCTCCTCTAGTGTTGTATACACAAAAACCATGGAAGGCCTAGAGTTTGCCATACCATCTACATTATTTAAAAATGGTGTCACGTTCAGTGTCCCGGAGATTACCCTTGGAGTTCCTGCTTGGGTAAAAGAAATCCCACCTACCATAAGGAATATTGATATGCGATTTGAAAACATTGATGTCCCTGATCATTTCACATTACCACCGGTAATCTCAGTGCCAGCGTTTGATGTGCCATTCACCACCTTGCACGTGGAACCCTTCACAATTGATCTGAAGAATCTGAACATCCCTAAGCTCATTACTACCACAGCCTTTGAAATCATGGTGCCAGGCTTGCCAAAGCTTCTAGTGCCAAGTTATGATATTGACACAGAGTATCTGCAGGGAAAAATGTCATTCCTGTCATTCAAGATGCCACAATATGAAATCACCATCTCATCTTTCACCTTACCAAAATCCTTCACTATTGGTGGCCAAACCATCGACTTAGATGAAATTGCAAGTCAAATTTCAAACTTTGAAATTCCAACCATCACCATTCCGGAACAAAAGGTGGAAATCCCTGAAATTACCCTCAATCTACCTTCAAGTGTGTTTATCCCAGCATTTGGTGAACTTGCAGCCACTCTAAAGGTTTCCTCACCAATTTATAATGTGACAACAACTGCCGTCCTAGAAAAAAAGGATTCCAGGCTTGTCACCTCACTGAGGTCCAACTGCATGTCCACTATGATCTTCTTGGAGTATGACCTGGATGGTAAGACTGACCTAATTTCTTACAGCGTATAATCACTCCTTATACTTCCTTTGAAGAGGATTTTTACTGAATTAATAAATCTGATATATTACATTAGGTATAACATTTTGTTTTTCCCTGCAGCCGCAGCAACCCTTGGATTTGAGAATGGAGTTGTCAGTCTAAATGGGAAGTCCAACTTGATTCACAGTGACGTAAATGTTGACTGGCAGCACGTCTTTGCACAAAACTTGAGGTAGGTGCACAAGGTGTATTTTTGTAATCCATAAAAATTTTCATCTTAAATAAGAAATTTAGTCTTGCTTGTTAAATCTTGAGCTCATGACAGTCTATTATATATAGATGTTCAAATAAGTACATTCACATTTCAAACATTTACTATCTGTATCCATAAAGTGAATACTGCACAGTATTTTACAATATATATGGCCTATATACTTATATACTTACATATATTTGCTGTATATTAATGTGACTGCTTTTCATAGTCGTATATCCTTTTCTTTATCACACTTTGCATATATATTGATAGACATACTGATATTTTTATAATGGTTGCACGTATTTCATATTGCAAACAGTGACATTTTCATGGTTTTCTGAATTTTTATGCTTTGTACATTTAATATTTTGAGCTTTTGTAGCAAACATATTGCAAAGGGGTGTGTGTGTGTGTGTGTGTGTGTGTGTGTGTGAGAGAGAGAGAGAGAGAGAGACAGAGAGAGAGAGAGAGAAAGAGCATGGGCACATGTGCGTGTGGTACTTTGGTATATTATTGTATTTTAAGTCTTACTGTTGGTATTTTGCACACTTCAATAATTCTGTAATCAATACTTATATTGTACTTCCCTTTAATTCTATTTAACATGCTCTGCTCATCACATCTCATCTCATCTCTTCCTACCCTACCCTATCTTATGTGAGAAAAAATATGCTATGGACTTTTTTTTTTTTTTTTTTTTTTACTGTGTAAACCCCTGGTTTAAAGCAAAATGCTGTATTCCATGTGATAGTACAGTACATTTCTGATTATGGCATTCTTTCTACAGGATGAAACGTCAAACTTCCTTGGCTGATGAAGTGTAAGTTTATTCCAGGAATTCAGAGTTTGTAAAATCAACATGGATGCCCGTCATGTTTTGAAATGCACAATTCTTAGTCATGGTGTGACCAATGTTGTAAGAACATACCTCAACAAAAATCACTTCTCTATTTTTAGGACGTTTCGTCACACTCTAAATGTTGACATCACCAGCACAACTTTTGACGATGTGAGTTTCCGCTACGCCTCCCGCAAAGATGCCATCACTGCATCGATGTCTTCTCCATCCTCCGGTTTCCTCGCCTTGCAAGTTCAACGAAGGTCTCCATCACAGCTGTATGGAAAACTTTTCAGTCGTTACCTGGTAAGATACACTTCAATACTGTAATCTGCATATTATTTAAAATCCATACATGTATTGATGCTATTTGCATAACACTATTTTAACTCTCATTTTTATGGATCTCTTTCCCTAATCTTCTAGTCTACTCCTGAGAAGGATAGTGATATTCTCACTGTCAAAGTCACTCTGAGAAACTCTGAGAAGCTGAGCCTTCAGACCACCTGGGATTTAGTTGTCCTCCATGATTTGATTGAAGGGTCCAAGGAGAGGATCCCAGCCATTACTGATGCTGTGCTGAAGTTCATCAATAAATATCACACTGCCCACTTTGGTTTTGATCTAAACCGTGCTGGTATGAAGTTGAAGAATTCAGTTTCCAATGCCATAGAGAGAACCTATCACGAGGTTCCTGTGTCTCTCAGCACACTACAAAATTCAATTGAACAGCTCAGTGATCAAGGAAAAGACATGTACAGGAAGGCTTCTGACAGCATACTGTCCATTAATGTGCAGGACGTTAGAGACAGGGTCGCTGACAAGGCCAAACAACTCTTGAGAAGTAGTGAACAGAACATTAAGGCCCTGCTGGATGCAATCAGAAAGTTCCTCGGTGACACCAAGTTTGCTATGCCTGGATTTGAAGAGAAGCTGACAGGCCTGGAGCTCTCCCAGCGAGCCCGTCGCGCTGTATCAACGGCCATTGACAGGGCGATCCAAAGGTTTGTCAACCTCATGGAGAACATTGGTGACACCATTTCCAGTTATATCAAGGAAATTAAGTTCACCATACCAGGAACCGCTGTCCTTGTTGATGGAAAGGAGATCATGGAAAATCTGATGTCTAATTTGAATTCCATAAAGGACCAGCTAGTACAGTCACTGCATATAGAGGAGCTGCTCAAGAAAGTTAGTGACCTCTTGCAGATAATTGTCAAAAAAACAGAGGAGCTCATTGACTCCTTGAGAGTTGAAAACCTGGAAATTGCTTCTCAGATTGACGGCATCTATACAGAGGCTCTGCAGTCTTCCAAACAACACATTGAAAAGGCAAGAAGAAGTATGGCTGAGTATAAAGACCTCGCCAAACTGAAGGTCCAAGAGGTTTATAATGGTATGAATATGGAGCGTGTCAATAATGATCTAAAGGAACTCGTCAGTATTTTGCAGTCACGCGTCCGGGGAGGAATTGATGAAAGTATAAATTTAATAGGAACAGCATCTCAGAACACATCACCATATATACGAGTGAGCAATAAAAAGATGGACATTGATATCCCCCTACCCTTCTTTTGGAAGTCTTTTGGTGAATGGCCAACACAGTCCAGACAGTGAATCATGCTTCTCAACACAATTTGGTTGCTTCGTAGGTAACAGAAATGACATTGCTGCGTGAAAAAAGACTTGTTATTGCTTGATGCGAATTAAGTTTTGTTTAAAGTTGTTCTATCCCGCATCATTTATTATATTTGATTAAGTCTTCACTGAATTTGCATAAATTTCGTAATTTTTTTAATTCGGAACCAGTGTTTTTCATTTTGTTATGTTTTGATGATGATGTTAAATAAAACAGTAAAAGAATTTTTCTACTTTAGCATCACAGTGGTTTGGTATTTTCTCTTAATCAATAGTACAATAAAAATGTTCAATCTCAGATAGGATCCCTTTGCAGTGTTGTTATGACTAAATTATTAACATTGCCAAAGGAAGATGTCATGTAAAAGAAATTAAGGAAGTCTGACTGTGGAGTGTTGCAAAAACATTAATTGCCAAAGCATTTCACATTTTTGAAAGATTAGTTTGGCAATTCTAAATTATACTCAGTAATGGAAATCAAATCTACTAATTTTCATTGTGTTACAGTAGCAATAGTAAATGATTAAGTCATATGTTGTGTTTCAGTCACATGTTGTGTTCACATGTTTCAGTCAATGATCTTGTACAATATTTATATCAGAATGTGTAACATATTTTATGTGCAAGTCCCCAATTTTTCCACTCTTTAACATAGCTCAGGTTATGACTGAAGTTCACTAAGTTCACCTCACCTGCTGTCCCTGGTTTTCTTGGTGGGACACTTTGGTGGTGTTTTTGCCTGAGCATGTTTCTTTTCCCACAAAGGCCCATTCATAAGATTCATGAGGTTAGATTTTATTAAAGACTGCATGTGATACTAAATTGTGAGTGTCTTCTACAGCTCTCTCTCTCTCTCTCTCTCTCTCTCTCTCTCTCTCTCTCTCTCTCTCTCTCCTGAGGGCTCAAACGAACAGAGCAGTAATGGGAACATCACTCCGCCATCTCTCTTCCTCTCCCGTTCACCATTTTTCCCTCTTTTTCGCTGGGAGGAAGCCTGAAAAACAAGAGGTTAACGAGGGGAGCCAGAGCTTGCTGTGTTGTTGAATCAAGCTTGGGAACACACACACACACACACACACACGCATGCACACATATCATGTGGATGTGTTGACAATAGACAATAAAGCACCT
>OMKZ01028590.1:0-12299 GCA_900302535.1 Neoniphon sammara
TGGCAATGTGCCGCTGTAATAAAATCTAAACGAAATCGTTATCAAAGCCAACATCTTCGTTATCTATAGATATAACCTCTCTACAAGTATTCCAGCACTGTGTGTGTGTGTGTGTGTGTGTGTGTATGTGTGTGTGTATGTGTGTGTAGGCTTGTGTTTGTGTGAAACCGCTTGAGTTCAAACTCCACCTGACTGGACAGGGAAAGATTGTGGAGCACGTAAATGGTTCACTGAGCATAGATATTTATTAGCTTGTTCATGAGGATGTTATTATTAGTGGAAGATTCTGGAACAGTAATTGAGAATCAAGCCAGAGTCGAACCGGACCCACCGGGACCCAGCGAGTTTGGGCTATGATTCAAACAAACACACACACACACACACACCTTGTCCTCCTCCTGTTTCTGCCGTCGTTTCTCATCTACGGCGGCTCGTCTCCTGTCCTCCTTCAGCCTCTGCTCCTCCAGCCGTCTCCTCCTCTCCTCCAGGTGCTTCTCATAGTGCTGCTTGGCTCGCTCCTCGCGCTCCTGCCACTGGGCCTCCCTGGCAGCTGTACAAAAGATGTACAAAAGATGATTCGTTTCTCACATATGCAATACAGTCAGTGAGGTCACGTGTGAATATACACTTGATCATGCAATGACACACTAAAAAGAAAAATCGGACTGCAATTATTTGGACAAATATTATGATTACAATACGATTCAAGTTTTTAGTGGGAATAATCATTTTCACATCATACTTTTCATTTTCACTTAAAAATGCTGAGGTCTGTACCAAACAAGCATGTTTTCTTACTATGATTTCCAGGCCAGAGCATCTCTGTAGCACTATAATATACTTCATTTATAATATGTTAATTGTAGCGACTCCAGTTTGAATTTTGCACTTGGCCATATGGCGATTTAAATAATATTTTGATTAATTATTCAGCCCTAACACACACACACACACACAGAATCCAGCTTGTAGCAGCGGTGTGATGGGTCAGCTGTGGGTCATGTGACGAGGCTCTGGCTCTGGCTCTCAACACAAAGCAAATCCTTCAGCTACAGGCACAACCACAGCACAATGCTATGAACATGAACACACACACACACACACACACACACACACACATACATACACATGTAATTCAGCAAACAAAAACATACAACACATGCATGCCATTCATTCTGTAACCCTTCTCTTGCTGTCCCTCATACAAAAACACACAGTCAACACACTAGCCTCCCTAAACCCTGTCCCACGGCCTGACCCATTATGTAACCAGGGTACCATGGCAACAGGGGTGCCTGGCTAGGGCCTGGACTTTATGTAATGGCTAGGGGCACGGGCGCTTCACCACAGCCAGACTCAGTCACGATATACAGTGGGGAAGTGGGAGAGGGAGAGATACATCAAGTATCCCAACAATGATTCACACTCTGTCTCTCTCTCACACACACACACATACACACACAAAGTTGCAGAATACACACCGTTCTGTTTCTCGCGCTCCTCTCGCCGCTCGCGGGCCAACCTCTGCCTCTCGTCAATCTTGTTGTAGAGCAACGAGTCTGCAGCACAAAACACAACAGTATTGTCAAAGAGAAACTTTTTAGGCCAGCAAAAAATGTATGACAGATATGTTTTAGTTCATTCAGCATATTTGTTAAGGTTGTCGTTGCCCAAAGTGCTGTACAGCATCAGATAAACAAAAACATTCGAAGAAAAAAGAAGAAAAAAAAAGACAAGTTTCAACCTTTAAATAAAATTTAAAAGCAAGATAAAAAAAATAGTGATAAAAAAATTACATAGGTAGTCATAAATGCTGTAGACAATAATAATAAAAATTTAATTTGGATCTAAATAGTAAAAGCCAGTGTGAATAACTATGTTTTTAATCCCGATTTGAATGCTGATAGTGAAGTTGCCAACCTGATCTGGAGGGGGAGGCTATTCCAAAGTTTTGGTGCTGCCACGGAGAAAGCCCTGTATAGTATTACAGTATTACAGTATTTCTACATTCAGCATGTCTTACCTGTTTTGGGGGCAGCATTATTGCTGGGACTTGTGCTGGTGGTCTGGGTTGGGGTCGGGGTCACAGTAGGGGTCAGGGTGGGAGTGCAGGTCTGACCGGAGCCCGAGGAGCTGGGACAGGTGGCTGAAGATGCTCTGCCATCCTCCGATTTAAACTGGGAGTAAGACGCTGGAGAGAGAGAGAGAAAGAGAGAGACAAGAGACGAGTGTCAGTAACACGACACTGTGGGAGAAAGGCAGAGGAAAGAAGGAAGACCGACAAAGAAACCAGTGCTGATATAAGTCCATCCAGTTTGGGAGGTAATTCACACCGAGCTTCAAATAGGGGATTGTAAGAGAGAGACACAGATAATGACAAAGGGAGACAGAGTGCATGTGCCCCTTAGGAAGAGCCGTCATTGTGGATGCCTCCAGGAAGATGCCTGAGGCAAAAATCAAGATAATCATCCTCGGCTGTAAAACACGTTTTACTGCCAAGTAAAATTACTTGCAGGATGCTTGTCCATTCAGCAGCATCGTTTATGAGGAAGTACGGTGAAAGTTACGGCTCTCCATCATTAAGGAACTGGCTCATAAATCCAAATGAGAAAGAGTATGCCACACTGAGCGCATATGCAAACAATTCTCCACTCAAACATATACACACACTTGCCAAGTCTTGATTGCTTCATAAATTCACTTCTAGTGATAGACTGGCTGCTGCAGGGCCTATAGTTTATCTCACAACACAGCACCAACACAGTAACACCAACTCAGGCTCTTCACCAACACAGTGTAACAAGCAACACAAAGTATATCAATGAGACAGAGCAGCACAGTGAAAAGCAATGGTGGACTAATGTATAGATTAGTGGTATACAAAAATACATTACTAAAATACATTACAATTTGCACCTCATGCTTACCTTGGAAGTACCCTATATAATACTCCTAATGTAATCATTTCCAACACTAGACTGTAGTCAGTAGAGCACATAACCTCTACAAATGCCATGTATTTCTCAAAATATATTAATTCCATGTTAAATTTTCACCAAAACTTAATGATTTCTTCCATGCCCCATTAACAATTTGTTTCACATCAGGACGCACACATATTTTCATGACTGTAACTGAAATGGGACAAGATATGCCTGATCAGATTGTTTAAGCACTTTAGCATTTTGTGCAAACAAGTCATCATGTCTAAACTCGAAATAAGCTCTCCAATATCCACATGTTGGTTGACTGGGCCAATAACGGAAGGCTTGCCTCTTCTTATGTCTGCTGCAAGGTCCATTCAACTTTATTGTGTTATTATGTTTTATTGTGCCTTTGTGTAAAAAGCCTTGCACGCTGCCACGCCCCTTTTTGAACAGCTGGTATGAAAGGCTGATCAGTTTTTCTTTGCCCTATGGCCGCCCTTTCCACAAAGATTTATACAAATCCATTCATAACTTGCTTCATCAATGATGCAGAAATATAACCCCCCTCCAGCCTCACTGGCAAAAGAATTCCTAATACTTTATAATATAAAAGAGAATATTCCTTCCTAAATGATTCTCTTCTTCTGTGGAAGAGTCTGGCAGTCCAGTCCAAGTACCAGTCCTTTTTTATTTTTATTTTTTTCAAATTACTGCTGAGTTAAGAGCAGCACCTGTTGCATAGCTTGTATAAATCAGGCCGAGTTGCCAGTACCGCCTCACCTCTGGCTCTAATTTGGGTGAAAACAGCTCTTTGGTGTTAACATAAGATCTGTAGGGTCCATCCAAGTAGTCCTTTCTCCAAGGTGAGTCAGAGCATTGTAGGGTCAGTGTCCTCGTCAAGTGACTCATACTAGGCCTTAAGGTCATTTGGGTAAACAGCTGCATATGTTCAAAACACATTCAGAATGACTGCGTGTGTGTATGTGTGTATGCATGTGTGTTTTGCTGCTTAGCACAAGTGAAAAGGAAAGCCTACTGATTAATGGCACACTATCAGTCCCAAGGTGACTCAGCATTTTCAGGTCAGCCTCCTCCATAGACAATGACACGGAGCTTAACAAAGGAACAAACGGTTCAATGCAAGCCACGTAAGCCTGTCCTATATGTGTAAAAATGGGAGGGGGGGGGGCAACAAAAAGAAATTTTGTTAACTAGGACCAACAAAGTATGATATTAAAATGCATCAGTCAAGAAGATTTGTATATACAGCCATGGAGCAAAACCAATAAAGGTGCAAAGGCGGACACTACATGCACAGGTGAGTGTGTAAAATAAACACACGACATCCTCAACACACCCTTCTGTAATGTGAGGTGGAGCTGCAGAGAGGCAGGTCTCCTCAGTGACCAATCTGTCCCAGAAACTTACAGACCAAAATAAATCATTCCCTCTGACCCAGATTGGATCTACAGACAGGCTCAACTATTAACAAGAGTGGGTGGACTCTACCTGAAATAGCATTAGCCACATATCTCATTATACAATTCCCTTGCTCACTCTGTTGTTGTTGCTGCGTGCTAGTCGAAAGGGGGGGACAAAGTACAGGTTACGTCCTCCATGTTTGGACTCTCCTGTGCTGGTGGCTGTCAACTGGTGTGCCTTGAGGAATGAACTCAACTGCATCATACAAATCTTACATTTACCTTCAATTTAATGTTAGTTATTATCTTACCCACAGCGCTGCTTTGCATCTCTTCTTGTAGAATCAGTGTGATATTTACACCCAATTAGTTATTTGCTGTACAATGATCTCTGACACTTTGCCAAAGTGTAACCACGCACAGGAAGAACTGATAACCTTGGCTCTGTGTCACATGAACCATGTTATATATCTATATCATAAATCAAACTAATAATGCCAGCCTTCCTGCTGATGTATTAACGAGCATTTTGACGTAGGTGATCCTGTTAAGTACATTTTACAGGCAAATGTAAATGCAATGTAAAGCACAAATATAAACACTGAGGCAGCACTTAGGTTGAAACTCTTACACTTCTGCATGTTGTTGAATTACTGTACAGATATTCTCCTATGATCAACCAATCAGAATGCATGACCTCACATAGACTTGATGCCACATTGAGATGCTTCAGCAGGTACATGTCACCTACACGGAGACCCTGTTCAACGTGCCAAATCATCTCAGTTTACACACAGAGACACTATTTTCACTGAAGTATAAAATGTGCTTTACTTTGAAACTATGATGAGAACCCTTCACCCGAAACCACAGCATCTTTAAACACACACGCACACACATATTTACACTCACTTCAATAATTGGGTTATTCCCCTCTTATGGCAGTTACCCGATTTCTAAACTGCCATGTAAACAAGAACCAGGTTTCCATAATCGGGTTAAGGGCTTGAGAGAAACCCAGTTAACACAGCTAGATTTCTGCTGGAGAAACCTGGTTATTGGGCCATGTACACCCTTACTTGGATTTCTGAACAGATTTTTACGTGTGCAGGAAAAGAGAATGGATGAGGAAATAACACAATAAACACAATACACACACGCTGTGCAATTCTCAGGAGAATAAAAACTTTACTGTCTGTTCCAAATGCTCGTTGACGAATGCTTGATAATTTTATGTCAACATTACCACTGATGAAAATATAATGAATCAAAAAACAGCCTGCTTCACTTACTGATAACTTCACTATAGTATCACTGCACAAGAGCGACGCCCTAACAGTCCGGGGGACGTCAGAGGTAGTGGGGGAGACACAATTATTCTTAGTGCATGCAAACAGGGGATTTTGAGTAATCAGATTTCCTGCCTTGGTTACTCACAATAATCTGGCTGCTGGTGTGCATGTAAATGTAGTAACTGTCTTTCTTGACCATGGCGACAATAATTTGGCCTTGGACAAGTAAGAACCGCCTTCTTACCAAAATTTAAACAGACATTTACTGTAAACAGATTCTTGACAATGTGTCTTGTGATGTGGCCTGCTGTGGAAAATGTTGTCCAACTTACCAAGCCACTGTCTACGCTGTCTCCACCCTTTGGGACATTTTACCTCCCATGAAGTGACACTAGACAAAGACATGAGGTCATAGCTGCAAGGATATTGTATGTCACAGTCTATGGGTGGTCAATGGTGGTATGTGCACAAGTATTAACAAGGCCACACTGCCTCAGGTGCAACACCACTGTAATTGTATTACATAATGGCTATTGTAATAACAGAGACACTTGGGCTGGGCCCAGTTGCAGTAATGTCTAGTCAAGGTGTTCCTCCCTCTACACCCATTCTCCTCAAATAAAATATTAGCTATCAGAGGAGCTTGCTTATTTTTTTAATGCGACCACAAAGTTGTGGTTGCAGGTTTTAGGTAAAGATGCAACTAAATCAATATAAATGCAACAAAGTGCTATCAGTCAGCAACAGTCAGTGTGTGTGTGTGTGTGTGTGTGTGTGTGTGTGTGTGTGTGTGTGTATGTGTTTTATATAAACTATTAATCAAGGGTAGTGGTTCTTTAAAGGGCACCTTCCCTAAGAAGTCATATGACCATTCATTTGCATGAAAAAAGCACATATTCACCCACGCACGCACACAAACACACACACTCTGCCTTTCTCAATGTGAGAAAGTTAACTTCTAGTGAGTGATGTAGTGGGTCCTCTGACATGCTGAGTGGGTCACTACAATAAGCTAGTGGTGACAGGCCAAGGGCAGAAAAACTTGCCTTTTGCTCACTTTGACAGCCAAAACTGGGACACTTCACTGAGAACGGCTGGGAATTCTCTGAACCATGCAAATAAGAAACAACTCCCTTTCCTTAAAAAAGCCTGACACAAAAAGCTGAGGACACCAAAGAGAGTGAAAAAGGGAGATTGTAAAGGAAGAAGAACCAATTAGTTACATGTGTAATGAATAACACACAGTAGATATATTTCAGGACACCAAAGAGGTGAAAACAGTTACCAACGCCCAGCATGTCTTGTAAATTAATTATGACTGATTAGTAAAGCTATGTAATTCACACCCATGACTGTATTTGCTTTTGAAACATTATGGAATAGAGTGGCTAGTATGTGGAAAAGGTAAAAACACAGTACACATGGGATCAAAATTTGACAATCCACTGATAGGAAGATTGGGTCGTTGCAGCAAGAAATATTGTTAGGATACATCAAAGGAAAATAGGATATAAATTGAATATAATAAAAGGAGGTTATACAGACATATTCAACTGGCAATTTCAACACAATAGAACACTCTATTAGAGCACTCAGTAGAGCACCTACTTCCATCAACACTATGTAACTGTATAGAAGTGCCAGTCCCACATGCTACATTTTCACCAAAAGTTGATAATTTCTCCCATTCTCCATTATCAACTTGTTTCACATCAGGAGATGCACACATTTTCATGAGTGTACCTGAAATGGGACATGAGCTAAGCCTGTTTAAATTCTAGACACTTTTAAGCATGTTAGCCGATTATCAGAACACCGTGTCGCTACTCAGCTCCATTAGGGCTGCCCTTCTACTACTGTATCAAGGTTAGGAATAACTGGCAGGACAGCTATGTTCAAACTAAAAATGAGCTCTCTAGTACCCTCATGTTGTTTGATAATGACGGGTTTGTCTATTCTTATGTCTGCTGAGACACATACAATGTTTGATGCTGTCATGGAAATCCATTCAGAAGTTACTCATCTTTTTGTGAGAACCCAAGCCCACCTCCACACCCAGTAGGAGTCAATCAGCGTGAAAAGCTATCCCCTTCTTTGCTTCCCTGTGATCAGTCGTTCCATAAAGTTTCACGAAAATACACTTATAGCTTTTTGAAGCAGTGAGTGAAACATAACCCCAGTCAGCTCCTTTGGAGGCAATAATTAGAAAGATATGAGAACATGAAAGAAAACAGACTATCACATACACAGGGCATCCAAATATGTGCAGCCTACTCACACTCAGAAGCCTACAAATGGCCATATATGCAAAGAAACCACATTTAAGAATGCAGACATCACTCATAACTATCCATCTTTACAATATGTTTAATTTACAGATGTAGAAAGCATATGGAACCAGGGATTGTGCTGATTTGAATATGTCTGCATCTAGCTGTGCCTGTGCTATCCTAGCAATATGTGTACTCAGTTGATGCCAAGTCAGAGGTATATGTGTGTGTAGAGTGATACAGCACTATCTAAAGCCCTGCGAGCGGCACACGGCTATTTCTGACAAACTGGGTTAAGGAGGGTTTAGCGGCACATCCTCCGTCATCATCATTTATGGATATACTGAGACGGCACAATGAGGATAGCAAGAGTGTAAAACTCACACACACACAGACTTAAGCAAAAGTGCACAGAGATAAACACGATGCGCCCACACACATACAGACACACACACACACACACACACACACAAAAAAACAAGAATATTGACCTAAAACCCAGCTGTCTACATCCCTCAAATGTTAAATGCCGAGTCAACAATCGACGTTGAGATTCAGTTTTTGTAATCTCTCAAAATCAGTCCCTGTGATCTCTTTAGTAACCACGCAGCAGCTCTATCATCGCTCTGCATCCGCTGCTAGTTTCACAGTTACACCCAAGAAAACACGGCATAATGCAAGTGGAAAGTCACTCTGCCTGGAATTTAAAAAGTCAGTGCAGATCCAGGGCTTCATTTTGGCTGTGCGTAGCCCGGTTTCCCTGTCAGAGCTTACAATATGAATGGGAAGCAGTGACACTGGGGTCATCCCGCACACACAAGGCCAGTGCAGGTCAAAGGGCATCCTGTGGCTGGGAGCACCAGATGAGGCTGTATGCAGATCAGGGTAGCGTACGGGTTTAGTTGGGCTAAGCTAGTATTGCCCTCCAACAGGACTACCTCGAGGAAACAGCGCCTACTGTACATACAGAAGGAGATTGGTGAAGTGCCAGGAGAGATAGATGCTTTGGATACCCTGGATTTAAACTGGGATTGTCCTGGGAGTTATGATTAAAGAAAACACCACAGAAGCTCCCATCTATTATATGATGCCTAATCCATGAATTTAAACTATTTCCCACTATTCCCTATGGATACTAGTATTCAAAGGTTACTTCTGCCCTTAGACCTTTCAGATGAGGGTTTCACTCCAGTACCTGGAAAGAGTCACTGGCCCGAACTTAAATTTCTCTACAGCATCTCTCTTTTTCTCCATCAGCTCCTCCCTTCCTGCATCATGAATCTGGAGGGCTTTTAAACATCACTTCACCGCTTCCCGTCTAAAACCAGCAGACCTCCAAAGAGAGCTTAGACCAACACAACCCCCCACCATCTGCCACACACATTGACACACAAGCCTGAACCCCACTCTCCCCATCCCCAAAAGTCTCAGCCACAAGAATTTGGGGGATCAAGCCAAATCTAACCCCTGAGCAAGTCTCTTTAGATATGTGCTTTAAACTCTTGACTCCCATTCATCTGCCCTTCAGAGAGGAGTTTAGCAGCACAAAGGATTTAATGATGAAATATGATTAAGTAAGTGGAAGTTTTCACCTGGAATTTGGTTCATCATTCCAGGGGTGTGATCCCAAGATGGGACCCGCTGACCCCCTTTGCCAGTGTCCCACTCCAACTAGGCAGATTGGAGGGTTGGAATCAACATTCCTACTTCCTGAAAACATCCCACAGAGAAGATGCGCCAAAATCCCAAGTCCATGGTGCAATGAGAGGACGGAGAAAAAATCTAAAAAAATGAGGAAATGCCAAACCACCAAGGAAAAAAACAGGACCACCCAAAACTCAACTGTTTCCACAGTAAAAAGGGAAAGCAGGAAGGGAGAGTGGGAGGTCAGATTTGGTTGGTGTCAGTGTTGGTGAGAACTGACTGAGTGTGTGAGAGCCAGACTGTGGCTACTCTCCAACCCCCGCTCTCTCTCATTTTCTCTGTATGTGTGTGTGTGTGTGTGTGTGTGTGTGTGCACGTGTAAGAGCAAGAGAGAGTGCAAGAGAGTGAGACAGAGGGAGTGTGTGACTGTTTAATCTGTCGCTCCCTCCCCTATTGCTGGTGTGTGTGTGTGCGCCCCACCCCCAATCTATCTGCATTCATCGGCAGTCAGATTAAATGGTCAGAGTTAGCGATTAGTGCTGTGCTGTCCTAGCCAGTGGGTAGCAGGCTAGCAGTGTGTGCCTCCTGCCTCCCCTGCAGCCTGAGAGGATTAGCCGCCGCTAATGCTAAGCTAAACGCTAAGCTCCAGCCGGTGGAGGCAAGGGGCCAGGGGAGGGGGCCTTCCTTCTTCTCTAGCCCCAAGGCAGACACTCTGGCCAGGGTAACAGGTGCCTGAGGGCTGGCTGCTGATGACCTGTCCACCAAACTGCACTGCAGGTACAAGTTTTAACTGAGATGACGTCTGTAATGCTTATTCTTTCATTTAACGCTCACATTTTCAAAAGACATAACTCTTGGAATAGGGCTATAAATTTGGAAATTACAGATGTCAAATACGGTGATATTGATATTTCTTCCAATCAAGTTGTCATTGTCATCCCTGTCACCCTCTGTAAACCCTCGACATCCTTCTAAGGCAAATATAAAAAGTTTAACCACCATCTTCATATTCATTTAAAGTCTGTATCCAAGTACCATCCATCTCAAGAGATAAGAATCTGGTAACAGGACTGAGGCCTTAGGATGGCTTGTATGCTAAAATGCAATCCTACACTGGCAGTGATGATATTTATTTTCCATTTTTTGCTCATCTCTCTGTGCTTCCGAGCTTTTTAATGGGTAGGCGGTGCCTGGTAGAATATGAATATATGAAAATGTATGCCCAAGCGAACAGTTCAACACCTGCAAATGCAAATTCAGTCATTAACAACTCAGGTCCACATCAGCCAAAACTTGTCTGAATTTGATAAACCAAACACGGAGCCAGTTAGCCCCCGCAGTTCTATCTCAGCTTTATACTAAACTACAGAATAAAGGAGATACCTTATTATTACTCCTCAATGCCTAAAATCCCCATCAAACTTCACTCAGCTGAAACTCCACTGATGATAAGGGTAGGGTAATTCAATGTTTTCATTTTGGGACACAAGACAAAATATTAAAGAACCTAAGTCAGTGCCATACAAAAGGTATATTGACCATTTTGGCATCTTCCAAGCATAGTGTCCTACACTGGTCTATAACTTGGCACCCTTGGCATTTACAAAACTAAGACAAAACAGCATCTTCACTACTTTAAAAGACAAATGATAAACAACTTAGAAGTCACCTGATACTTGAAGAGTTCCCAATCCTCTCTTCACTTCTCCCCTTCGCCTCTGTCTCCTCCTCTCTATTATTTATGGCTTAGCCGCACTACTCATGCATGCTAACCTTCTTGTGAAAACTGTGAAAACCATTGCATGAGAGCGGCAATCGTCTACAACACTAGGAAAAAAAAATTCAATATACCATAAATCAGCAGATCAATTTCTTTTACCAAGTATAAATCTGTGGCAGACACAAATCACGATTTCAGGCAGTAAGTAAGATAGAATCTGATTGTGATTATGACTTGAAATCAGACAAAATTTTCTTTGATCATCCTTCCAGCTTCCTCAAGTCAAAGATCAAACCATCTTCAATCAAGGTCTTTGTTGATTGACACTGATTAAATTACCATATCACTGAAACTGGGAGACAGAGGACACTAAAAAGAGAGGATAAAGAGGGGTGATAAAGAGACTTTAAGAAAGAGCACAGTGCAGAGTCAATTTGCTACATTATACTAAACTCAACTATTAGGGGTTAAAATAAATAAATCAATGAACTGCTACCTGGCAACAGCTCTTACTGTATCATGGTAATCCACTACAAACCTGTGCAAACATCTATTTTCTTCAATAAGTAAAAGCCTGGTGTTGCAAGCCATGTTACTGCGTTGTGGACTGGTCTGCTGAAAAAAACGTGTGTCTGCAATTTTACAAATTCCAGTCACCCAGATTTCTGTTTAGAGCTCCCCATTTAGAATAAACTAAAAAAGACGGATTCAGTCTCACGGTCCTTGTTAGTTGACCCACATTTGGCCAAACCATAGGGCTAATGATGTTCAGATTCACTGCACAGTTAATACTACACTACCCACAACACCCGGCTCCTTCCACTCCCCCCCAGTTCCCTGCAACAATTTTAGACACTAATCCCAAGTCTGACAGAGCAGAGCAGACTGAGGACACAGGACACTAGACTGGACTGCACACAAAAACACAAAACTGCTCCAACCCTCATTAGTGATGAGTGGGGGACAAATTGCTACTGAAACACCAAATATAATGTGACTGATGTTTTGCAACATAAATAAATTAA
>OMKZ01028592.1:0-13490 GCA_900302535.1 Neoniphon sammara
GCATGGCCACAAGGCTGAGTGAGTGTGTGCGCTCGCCAGTTTTCTTCCTCAGCCTTGGCAGAGCTCAGAGGAGACTTAGTGTCAGTGTGTGGGTGTCTGACTGAATGAGGCCTTACTTCTCGAGTGTGTGTGTGTGTGTGTGTGTGTGTTCCTCTTCCTTGGCAATGCTAAAAGTAATCCCACTCTTAAAAGGCAGTTTTGGGTTGTGATGTGCATGAATGAAGCTAAAATTAAAACAAAGAGACCTCACAGGTTTATATGAGAACATGAAGAGATTTGTTGAGGGAAAGTAACGACGTGTCTGTCTGTGTGTATCTGCTGCGTTTCCCTGTACTGCGGTGTTGTAAATGCTGAGCCAAACTCAAAGGCAGCCAAAAGTTCAGATTATTTACATTTTTATGTGGGACAGACTCACACCTCACATCAAATTACATGCATGAGGATTTTCAAGTTATATTCACAAGTATAAACATTTTAGTGATTTGACAATGTTGCAACGCTATTATTAGCACCAGTTGTGGCAGTATAATGCACATTAATTTTACTCTTTTAACTTAAGAGTTGTAACCTGTTGTGACATATTCATGTCATGATAAAACTGATTAGATTAAATAGGGTTGGGCAAAATGGTTGAAATCAATATCAAGATACTCCTAAGGACATTTTTCAATACCAATATATATCATATATTTTGCATACATGACTCATGTATGCAAAATCACATTAAATAATCAAATTAATGTTTGTGCTGTTGAACTGAATGGTAAGTTTAGGTGTGGTGTCAAACGAAAGTCTAAAATTTTCAAATAATATTCCATAAAATATTTCATGCCTAATTTTGTCAATTTTTGAGTTTTAAATAAAAACTTGCTAGAGTTTAGACAATAGAATTTGTTGCAATATCCCAAAAATCACCATATTATCATATGATTCTACTGAAAGCAAATTAAAGATCCTATTTAAGCATCACCCAGTCCTAGGATTAAGTAGAAATAAAATCAAATTTACATGTCAGGTTAATTTCATTGGGATACTGAATGTAAACAAATGCTTTTAGTCCATTTAACTGAAAATCAACACAATTATTTGACATAAAACCATTTGTTTTCCTTCTCCACTATCTAGCTGAAGTAACATATCCAGTTTTACAACATTTAACATTTGAATCAACAATATCAGAGTGTATTATCTCAATTTTATTTTTGTGGCAGGGCTTTGTTGTTTTTGTGCTTGGTTCTATTGTTGTCTGATATCTACAACATCCAAAAACAACAAAGTATGTCTCTCACCCTCACAAATCTGTTTCTGTCTTGTATTCTATATCTCTGTGCGCCTTAACGAGGTCATGTTTGTGTTGAGACACAGGTTTTTAGTAATCTCTTTTTACACTGCCAAAAACTAAAATTGGAATACACTGAAATAAATATGCAAATTATTCAAGGATTTCTTATTCACATAACACAAACATGAATCCCCTGATGGCCACACTGACTTTATTTACTGGAATAATAATAATATAACTTCTACAGTTTTTTATGTATTCAGGTCATTATGATAATGTACTATGATGAGAGGCTTATTTATTTAGTATTTTTAGCTTTAAGTGTTTGCACATAAGGAAGAAGTAGAGGTGATAAAGCAAACATAAAATAACATAACATCCAATGATGGATAGGTAAGGACAGAAAAAGTCAAACCAGACGTCCATCACCTCACCAAGCTAAACGAACAGTCAGTCTGACCAAAATGAAACAGTTTATACAGCAAGGAAGTATAAATGCATGCATGCATTTTGATGTGTGGATTTTACCTGTGAATATTAGCTTGAATGCCTAGCTTCTGGATAGCATGCATTCATGGCATGCATGACATACACCAGCAAGTGTGTTTGTGTGTGTGTGTAAAAATACTCACACGGGACGCACATGTGTGTGATCACATGTACTCACATGTTGTGTCAGTGACCCCGGTAGGAGGAGGAGGAAATACTCTAACATTAGTCAACTTTTTTATTCTGAAAGCTTTAGCAGGCAGTGTGTGTGAGGGTTGATCTGTCAGATTGTGAGCATGTGACCTGTAGAGTGATATGCATGCAACATACAGCTCACCTGCTGTATGCGCTTATCAATGAAGCCAGTCCTAGAGTTTATTTGCATATGTGTGTGTGTGTGTGTGTGTGTGTGTGTTAATGTGTGGGTGTCAGTGGCCGTCCGTCACGTGTTGCTGATCCACCCGGGAATCCCTTAAGTGGCTCTCTTTGGTGGGCCTGCATGGGAGCCCTGGCTTGCACGCACACACACACACACACACACACACACACACACACAAATACACACACACACACACACAGAATTCAAACCTGTGCCTGGTGCAGCAGATTTGACAAACCATGCATGTTATGAAAGATTAACTTTGTGTACACTGAGCACAGACAATTGCTGATTTTGGTTTCTGTTCAGTGTTTTTAGACAGAACAGATCAACCAGCTTTCAGCATATCAGATTGGACTGCACTGCCTATGTCAGAAATTTGCTGCACCTCTGCCTCTCCCATCGTCCCACAGAAACTTACATCCATGCCAGCTTTTGGAGAAGCAGGACTACTGACACAGGACCGATTTAACCTGCCTCCATTCAGTTAAAAAGGTCCGCACTCCGTGTCCTAAACTGGTCCCAGCTCTGCCTCTGAGCTGGGGCCAGAGGAGGAGTGGCCTCCCTTGGTGATCTTGTTAAGGCATTAATGTGTCCCCACCTGCCAGAAAACAAGGCCCTTGGCAGCGGAGGGCAAAGAAAAGCAGGACTATAGGGGAAAGGGATTTGAAATGGGGTGCTGTGAAAGCAGACCTTCTGTGTTTATGTGCTGTTGGTGCCAAATGGGGCATTAGAGCAGGCCATAGTGCATCAGAGCACAACTGTCACCATGGGGAGGCATGTTTGTCCACTCTGTCAGACAAGCAGGAAGATTTTTAAACAAGATGAGTGGGCCAAGACGAATCACTGCTGGAGGAAATTATCAGTGGAGACGAGTCTACTTCTCTAATAATAATCAGATATTCCCCAAAATGACACATGCCTTTTACAAACTGTAGATACTACCGAACCCATTCAGTCTGTCTGGGTGGTTATGCTTGTGACTGTGAGTGTGAATGTGTATGAGTTGTGTGTCTCCTCAGCTGCTGGACACACACAGCTGGTGGATAAGACTTGTTGTGTCACGTCAGCTCCTCTTTCTGCCCGTGTCACGCCGCCCGGTCTCGAAGCCAACAAGGACAGACAGGCAGAGCTCAGCATTTCCCCATCACTCACCGCCTCCCTCAGCATCTCCATCCCCTCCCTTCCTCACCTCCAGCCCGCTCTCTTTCAGTCGATCTGTTGCCAAGTCCCTGGGATGAGCACTGGGTCCCTGGCCGTTCACACAGGGTGCATAGCTCCAGCTGACAGCAACAAATCAACACAACCTGATTGGATTTAACGGACACCTCTGAATTTGGCACTGGCTCCTTTGATGCTCAGTACTAACTAATGTCTTTTTGAGCTGAAGGGGGTTTAAAGTTACAATGAAATGAAAAATAGCTTTTTCAACTTGTCAGCTGATTTTCCACTTATTTAACGATCAATTCAAATTAATTAACTAAATGGAGATTTTTTTGGGGGGGGGTCCCAACGCCACAACCTGTTTCAACAGGAAATACATCAAATTTTTAGAAGCAAGAGACTATCAAAAATGCTGTTTCATTGTGACTTCAACCTCAAAGAGTCAGTCTACCTTTTCTTCTTCTTTCTTCTTCTTTCTCGGTCTGGTTGTCAGTGCTTTTCTCTTGTCTTGTCTCTGTGACACAGACACTGTGTTCTCCTGGCAGACTCTCCCATCCACCTGCCTCTTTATCTCATCCCCTTTTTCCACATGTCAGTCTCTCACGTCTTCATATCTCAATATCAAGTGAACCCAGAGACGCAGCTTTTCTGTCGGGTTATCTGCCGGCCGCTTTGGCCTGTGCTCAAGGACAAGACAAGTTCCTTCCACTGATGAATAATAGTTGAGATCCTCGAAGGCAGTTGTTTTTCAATGTGGGGTCCGGGGACCTACTGGGATCCTTAAGGTGGTGGGGGGTCCTCAGCAAAATGAGGAATAGATTAATTTCACTATAATTTAATTCAGTAGATATTGTTACAATACAAAATGCATGAGTCGTTTTAACATTGTGTTTTATTAACACTAGTATGACATCTGAGCAATTTAATACTTAACTAAAATATGTTTTCATATCAGGGTCCCTGGGACAAAATCACTTCAAGTGGAGGCTCAGTGAAAGGCAGTTGAAACCTCCTGACACTGAAGAGGCCTTGAACATTATATTTTTTAAAAATCAAGCTGTTAGGGCATCCATAAATCTGCAGCATCCTGGATTTCAATCCACTTTGGAGATCTTTGTGCATTTCATTCCCTCTCTCTCCCATCTTCCCTGTCTCTGTCTACCAGTGGTACATAAATAAAAGCAAAAATGCAATAAAAAAATATCAAGATCTGATTGCTTGCGCCATGATAATGCAGCATTCTAAGAACACAAATGAATCACTGAATACAGAAACAGATCATGTGCTGTGGGGGAAATTGTGACCGACTATTGTGCCATCAAAGGGAATCACACACCTGTGCACACACTTCATTGTCACACAATCAGACCTGTGTGTGTGTCCCTCAGCATGATGTCAGCTAGTGTTTCTAAGTCATCCTCAAACACACGTGAGTCATCGGGTGCATTACCTGCCGCAGCTAACGAGATTCCCCCTCATTAAGTACTTTACGCAATAATCTGTGTGGGGAGGCTGGGGTGAGGAGGGGGTTGGCAAGAGTAAAGAGAGGCAAGAGGGAAGCGAGGGCTGAAACCTGAGGTAAATCCTCACAACAGAGGGTGGCCATTGGATCCGGACAGCACAGGCGCACAAGCCGGTGGTCTTGAGTCGAGTACTCTCTTATTTCTTCTTGCCTCTCGGATTTAATTCAAAGCTTCGTGGAACTTGGTAGGCGGATATTGGTGGAGGCCATCTGGCTGGAGCTTTATAAGGATTTCTCACTGTGAGCCTTATGCCTACCAGGTAAGAAAACACTGGACTGCATGGCTGTAGGTCTGTTTTCACTGTTGTTTGGATAGAGAACAGTGATAGATAGCCTGAATAAATAACCTGTCCAATTTGTTTGTGTCACTTTGACTACCTGTCCTTGTGCCGTTTCTGCTCCATCTCTCTCTCTTCCTCTCTCCTTCTCCCAGCCTGTACTTCTGTTTTCTCTGTGGGTATCAATCAAGATGACAAATACTTCATCTGTATATATTTATATGCATTTGTATGCAAGTGTGAGTCTACTTGTATAAGCCTTGTCTGACTGCCAGTCCTTGTCCTCGACAGGTCTCAGCCTCTGAGTTATTGCCTGTGAGCACATTGCTCAGATGTGTGTGTCTTGCCGGCTCATCACAGTAACAGAACATGAGTGAAGGAGAATACCATTATATATTCACCCAGCATCTATTAACCAAGTAGGGGCGTAGATCCAATCCGTTCTGCCAGAGCATCTGTGCATCATGAACTCTTTGGTGAAGAAGTCGCTGAAGACGCCCATCAGGAAGCTGACCAGCTGTGTGTCAGGGATGAAGGACCGGGAGGTGTTGGCCAAACACAGGAAAAAGAGGAGCAGAGGATGGGGATCCAGAGGAGGGTGCAACAGGTCGGGCAAGAGCTGTCCTCCCCGGAGAGGACACACCAGGGATCCGTCAGTCATCCGCTCCTACGAGGCAGACCTGGAAAAGGAGAGGCAAGTGAACAGAGGGTGAACACACCCAGTCACCCACTACATTAGCTTGAGGGAAAGTGACAAATAAAGAATTTGAGATAGTTAGATGTCAATGTATTGTCCTTATCAGAATGCGTTTGCCCAAGACACAACAGCATAATGACAGAGCAACTGTTGGTAAATGCTTGAGTTTGCTTGCATTAGACTGTAGGCAACTAAATTGAATAAAATGAATTGAGGTGGAATTGATATTGATTTGAATCGGATAATTCTGTTCACATATGTCAGCAATAAGTCTGGTGTATTCATCTGCGTGTTCACAGAAAGCTGCGAGAAGCAATGAATGCTCAGAAGAATGCAGAGCGAGCAGCAATGAGAGCTCACTTCAGGAGAAAATATCAGCTGTCCAAGGTCTGTGTGAGAGTGGATAAGAGACAGAGAAGCGGCAGTGGCTGACTGTATTATTTCTATAAAGCTCCCTTTCTTTGTTGCTAACTTTCAGCAAGTCAAGTGTAGCAGATAAATGTCAAGTATTGGAATGTAGCTCAGAGGCAGCACATGCTGCAATAGAGAAAAGGCATGTTGTATTTTTGGACATATCATTCAATGTCAAATGTTCAGTCTTTCACTCCTCCTTCTCTTCCCATCTCTCCACCACAATTAGAACCCCAAAGACGTGAACCACCTGAGGTCTGTTGGCGGGAAAGTGTCACTTCCCCATGACCTGGCTAAAATGGTTCATCCCAAAAACAAGACCAAGGATGATGGATACAACCTGCTAAGCGCCTTCCAAGGCCTCAGCTTCAACGTAGGAGGGGTCACAGGGAATAAACAGAGGAAAACATCCACCCCTACTCCAGCGAATGGAGACCCTTGTAAAGTCATGTGACCACTATGTGATCACAAGAACATACACATCCAATAATGCACTGTAAATTCAGCATACTGTAATTACACTAGTTGTAAAATGGCATGACATGACGGCTGCTCACGCACAAGCTGTGTTTCACCATGGTGCATACACACATAATCCACTACATGTGTCAATATGAACTGTCAATCATCGCAAATATTACAATGAAATTATAGTCTTTGGATTTTTGTTTTGTATTTGTTTCTGTCTTATTTGGTTTAATACCTAAGCACCTTTATATTGACAAAATAGGAAACACATCAATTTTTTTGTGTATGTGTTGCTTTATAAATCCAGAGTCAGCATTATTCTTGGCCCCTCATGTACTCTCTGTCTGTGTCTGTTCTGACTCAGTGTTATGGCCAAATGTGTAACAATCAGATAATGTAGTAACATGTATTCAAAAAAAGTGATAAAAGTACTATTTAAATGGCTTAAAAATGTGATCAATCCTGTTAAAATCATTATAATTCATATTGTTACATCAATTGGGGATTATTACTTCACAAGGGTTGTGAGAATGTTAACTGATGATGTAACAATGACATTCTTCTTATTCTAAAGAGTTGTTACATTATTAGTCAATGTTATTATTATATCATCAGATAAAAACATGCTACAGCCCTTATGAAGTAATAAACACCTGTCGATGTAATAATGTGATAGCATTACATTATATGAGAATTTATTATATTAACAGGTTTGATCACATTTTCAACCATTTTAGATTGCCTCTTTATGACATTTTATCCAGTTACTGCATTATCTGACACTTTATACATAATCAGTTGCTACAAGCTGAACTGGAGAAATTATGTAATGCTGATGCCTCACTTGAACATTAGTCATATATTCCACTATAATCTGCTGTAGCTAGCTTCTACCAGCAGGCCTGTCTCAAATCTCTGAAAGCCAGTTTAGTTTAATGATTCATACACAGGCAAGGAACCTCAGGGCCTCAAGCGTTCACCATAGACATAGGAAATGTGTGATGAGATAACCAAATATACACTTTTTATGCACTTAATTCTTCTGCTGTTCAATCTTGTTTTTCTTTGTAAATAGCTTCTGACCTTTCTTGCATAATCTATATGAGCCAAATATTGTTATGCTGTTTTGCTGTGATTACTGGGCAATTTTGCTGTCACTGAACTGACACTGCTGTGTAAATAGTCTCACACTGAATAAGAGCTTTTTAAAATATGAACTGGAAACAAAGATACAACCAAAACAATTTGTGATGTGACCGAACTTGTAATAAAGGCTTATTTAAACATCTGGCCATCTTTAGCCAGCTTTGCTATCAAAATATTTTTGGTGTGTGTGTTCCTGTGTGTTCTGTTGGGCTCTGTTGTGTTTCTCTTGAACTCTGACCATCAAGTCCATAAATCCTCACCTCTATCAGTTCATCAGAGCGATGGAGGACATGGGTGGGGGGTTGGACAGATGGAGGGAGGTAGAGAGGAATATTGAGGGATGTTGCAGCATGTTGCAGAAACCATCCTATTGGTCACACCATGTGGAGCGTGAGCGTCCAACTGGCTGTGTGTACCGGAGCGCAGGGGATGTGTGGGCCCGGCAATCTGCTTGCCTGTGTAGCAGCACGAAGGGCGATGTGCATGCAGGCAGCAGGGACAGTTGTGGGAGGAAAGGTGGAGGTCAGAAAAGGAGCAACCAAGGAGAGTACAGGTGTCAAAAAGAGGGGTGTGGATGGACGGGTGCGCAGCTTCGAGGAGATCCCTCACACAGGGAGGAGCGGCTGGGTCAACTTGGTGAAGTTCTGGAGAGAAGATCGGTTTCGGACACTCCATAAGCACATGGAGAGGACCTTCAAAAGCCTCGGCCCCATCTACAGGTAACTGGGGGAGAGAGTGGTGAGGATGGAAAAATGGAGAGTAGTTGGTCATCCTAACTACAGCAATAGAGGATTTTGCAATATTTATCAGTAGCAGTAGAATGTATTGGTTATACCTGCCTCTATGTCTGAAGGGAGCGCCTGGGCACCCAAAGCAGTGTGAACATCATGTTACCGATCGACATCAGTGAACTTTTCCAATCAGAGGGCCTGCACCCTCAACGCATGACCCTGGAGCCGTGGGCCACACACCGAGAGACACGACAACACAGCAAGGGAGTCTTCCTCAAGTCAGTCCCATTGTCTGTACATCTGTGTGTGTATGTGTGTTTTTGTGTTTAAGTATGCAGGTGCAGGTCAGCACCACCTCACTAAGCTTTGAGCTCAATCTCTATCATGCTGTCATTTCACTATGCGCAGAGGGGGAATGGGTCGATTTGGGACTGAGCATTCCCATAATGCCTGGCCTGCTCCCACTCTTCTCCCCTCCACAGGAACGGGGAAGAGTGGCGAAGCGACCGTCTGCTGCTCAACAAGGAGGTGATGATGAGCTCGTCCGTGAAGCGCTTCCTCCCCCTCCTTGACGAGGTCGCAAGGGATTTCTCTCAAATGCTGAAGGCGAGAGTGGAGAAGGAGGGGCAAGGGAAGGAGGGGAGGCAAAGTCTGACCATAGATCCCAGTCCTGACCTCTTCCGCTTCGCACTGGAAGGTTGGAGATAATCCCCAATCATTTATGATATGTGATTACAGCATAGAGATGTACATTAAACAAGGATACAAATACACCCATAGAAAACAGAAAAACAAAAGAAAACAACAATACAATTATCTATCAGCTGAAGCTGCTCTTTTAGCCATGTACTCAATATGAGGTTGCTGATTATTAGATTATGTTGTTTATCTTTTATATTATAATGAATTCTATCTAAAGGCATGTAACATGAAGTTAATTTAGCCATTAGGATATTGTTGGTGAATAAGTAGGACAGTCTGTTTCACAAATACTAATTTCTAGGTCTTTTTACCACCTGCATCTGTACTCAACAATCTGTATTCACACAGCAGTATTCTAACAAGCTTTTGTATACTTTTGAAATACATTTAAATATTTGTTCATTGTCATTAAGTAAACTTTCCATCCTGGATGGTTTTGGAGCTTGAAGAGAGCCTTGTGTCATTTGAATCACGTGACGAACTTGGAAAAAAAATGAAATAAATGAGTCACACAGGAAATGTGAGTGAAGAGTGCAGAGGTATCAAAGGTGGCCCAGACAGTTCAGTCACTACAGGGGTGGAGGTCCGATGGGAACATCTCTCCTCTTAACTGTCAGGTCTCCTTTTCATTCGATAGTGATGGACCTTGAGGGGAAGGAGAGGGGTGGGGGGGCCGTTATTTATTCAGACAGTGGCAGCTCTGTGAGTTGAGTCATATGTGCTGACGTAGGCCATGATAATTTCTCATGTCAGAGGAATTGTACGATCACCTCCCCATAATAACCTTCCAATCTCTTCCTGCTCCTTGTTCCTCAACTCCTCCTCCTCTCTCCCTCTCCCTTTTATACCACCCCTTTGATATATTTTTTAAAAATATTCACACCCCTTATATGCAACAAACCACATTTTAACTTGAGACACGTGTCGTTAACATATTACAGATGTCGGAGGTCAAGGAGTACATTCATCTTTAAAAATAGACACACCAGTATAGCCTGAGATAATCTGGAAAGCTTCAGCATTCTTTCACCAAGTCTTTTCCTTTCATGTGCCTATTTGGAACGTGTCACATTCACAAGTGTGAATGCTTGTATGACTGTGTGTGACTGTGTGAGTCTTTGTACTTGCAGGTTTCTGTGTGTGTTTATATGAGTGTGTGCATGTTTGTGAGAAAGGTGGGGGGAGTTGATGACTTTAAGTCATGCCAGTGACTTAATGTGCCACAGCACAAGAAGCCAGGTGCTAAGCCAGGGTAGGAATAGATTGGAGAGAAATTCTATCCCAGTCACTGATGTGTTGCTAATATAACACAAACATGTCTGATGGCTGATGGATGTCTGGTGTATTCGCTATCTCTGGAGAGACGAGTCCTCCAAGACGCTGAGACATCAAATGAAAAACGCAGTTGAGAGGTAGAAAGTTGTTCTTAGTATGGAGTTCCATTCCAAAACATCGTGGAAAGATGCTGTCACAGGAGAAACTTCTGTCTTCAAAATGTCACCTTTTTTCAGGAACTAAGAAAAACAACCTTGGACTTAGACAGTCATGCATTTTTGAGTTTATTCAGTGAGTTCTACAAGCGTTTCACGAAGAGTCAAAGAATTTGTTCAATCCATTCGATCCAATGTAATCCCTCAAACTAAAATGCCCAAATTGGGGTTATGAGGTTTTAGATAAAACAGAATTTTTGCGCACCTGAGTGTTTCAAAGACAGCTGTGTGAGGACTAAAAGTTGACAACTAAAAGGAACAGTCTCCCGCACACTGTCACCTTAACTTGCAAATATTTGGCACTCTGTGGAGTACACACCTCCATTACACTTTGCAATTGTCAAGATGCCAGTTACACAAGTTGTATTTTCTCCAAAAGTTAATTTTATCCATGCCCCATTACCAGCTTGCATACATTTCCATGACTGTACATGTAATAGGATATAACAGGATTTAACCTATTTAAATTCTAGACACTTTTAAGCATTTTGGCTGATTATTGCAGCTCACATGACAGCTCACATGACCAGTCAGGGCTGCCTGTTGTACCAAGTTTTTGGAGAAACTGACAGTGCTTAGGTATGAACTGGAAATGAACTTTCCAATGGAAATGAGCCTCCATGTTGTTTGATTGGGCTAGTCATAGGAGCTGTATGTATGTCTGCTGAAATTACACAAAGTTTGATGGTGGTGACAGTGATGTTTTTTTTTGTTGTTGTTGTTGTTTTGTTTGTTTGTTTTTTGTCAGGAGCCACATGCCAATAGCCACGCTCTTTTGACCAATCAGTGTGATTGACCAAAAGTTGCCCCATCACCAACCCTTCCACAAAGTTTCATGGGTTCATATGAATTTGTTTAGGAGTCATGTGTGTTTTTGGTGGGGAGCCATGTCCACTTCTACGCCCCCTTGGCATGAAATGTCATTTGGTTTGTTATTGCCCCATGATCATCTCAGTCCATTCAACTTTTTGAGATATCCAAACAGCCAGACAGAATGATGTTTTAGTCCTATTTACTGCACTGCATGTATACCTGCAGCACTTTTTTAGTGAGTACAAAAAAAAAACATCATACTCTATCTCATTGTCTCACCCCCACATCCCCGCTCTCTGCAGCCAGCTGCCATGTGCTCTATGGGGAGCGTATTGGCCTCTTCTCCTCATCTCCCTCCCAGGAGTCCCAGAAGTTCATCTGGGCCGTGGAGAGAATGCTGGCCACCACCCCTCCGCTCCTCTACCTGCCCCCTCGCCTACTACACCGCATTGGCTCTCCCATGTGGATCCAGCATGCTACTGCATGGGACCACATCTTCAGCCATGGTGAGAAGTATTACCTGCCCTGACTGGACTCAGAGGAAAGGAGTAATGGTCCATCTGACGCTCTTTGAACCATCTAACACTGCTGTTTCCTCTCCTTATCCTCCTCCTTCACTCCTCTCTGCTGGACTCTCTGTCCTGTCTTGTGCTTCTCCCAGCGGAGGCGAGGATCCAGAGGGGGTACCAGCGGATCTCACCCTCCCAAGGTGGAGGGTCTAAGGCTGGGGCAGCAGGAGGCCAGTATACCGGGGTTCTGGGCCAGCTGATGGAGAGGGGACAGCTGTCTTTGGATCTCATCAAAGCCAACATCACCGAGCTGATGGCAGGAGGGGTCGACACAGTGTGTGCCTCTGTGTGTGTATTTGCGTTTCTTTCCCATGGCAAACATGAATTTACTTTAACATCTGAACCCGTTCTTTCTATAGACAGCGGTGCCCCTGCAGTTTGCTTTGTTCGAGCTGGGTCGTAACCCGGAGGTGCAGGAGAGGGTGAGGCAGCAGGTGAAGATGTCGTGGGCACAAGCTGGAGGCGACCCTCAGAAAGCCCTGCAGGGGGCGCCACTCCTGAAGGGGACAATCAAGGAGACCCTCAGGTACCCAATCCAACCTTTACTCTCAGCAGCAGTGGAAAAGTTCCCAAATCCTTTACTTGAGTAGAGGTATACTACCAAAATGGAAATTTATTTCATATTATACAGCACAACAACACGTGTCATCAAGAAGACTTCATCAGGTTGAACCTTCTTGGCCAAACGCATTGCTGCACTGTGTAATATGAAATAAATTTGTGGAGAAACCAATCTATATGCCTCCAAGTGTGCAATGAACTTCACGGACTGAACTCATTAATGATCCCTGCACACATCGGCACCTTGGTAGGTACGCACTGCTGTGCACAGGAGCGACTGTACAATTTCACAGAAAACCCTGTTTGAATCATGCCCATCATCAGGACAGCAGGCTGGAGTAGTAACTATGGAGACCAGACGGGTTGGGTTCATGCCCCAGGACAGTAAGCATCTGTCCTGCTGGAGCGTCCATGAACAAGTCACTGCATTCAGCTCCCGTAGTGCTGCTCTGTAGGTGACCCTGCACCCTGAGCTCCCTGTGGAGGCGAGGCAAGACAAAGGACAGATGTCTCCTCTCAGCAAATCAATAGTGTATCATAAAAAAAACTCTCTGAGGCACTGAACTTCTGTCTGAAAGTGTGGACTGAGTACTTTCACCCTGAATACAGTACCTACAAGAGAGGACCAAATACTGGATGCTGAAAAGAGTTTTAATGAATTATTGCACAGATGGTTTAACATACAGTGTGCATCTTCAAATACACTGGGCACAAAACAAGCACAATGCATTTCAAACATAAAGGTCTTCATCATGGTTGAAACGTGAAATGGGAGCTGATTGCAAATA
>OMKZ01028595.1:0-14875 GCA_900302535.1 Neoniphon sammara
TATAGAAACTCCATTAGGTCAACCTATAATTTTCCAGATAGAGGTATTTGTTTTTTCTTTAATCCCGTCAAATGAACTTGTTTTATGACGTAAATTCATCTCTCTAAAAACTGGGCTGTGTTCATCCCTAAGCCGCTTGAGTAGAAGATACGATGTATCCCGACGAGCTGACCAATCAGCGTCAAGCAGCTCTGGCGGACAGAGAACACCGTGCCCTGTTGTGTCTGCGTTTGGGTTGCTAATAAAGTTCTTTTTGAAGCTTGCCAAGATGGCGGACTACGATTTGACAACCAAGATAGCACATTTTCTGGACCGGCACTTGGTTTTTCCCCTCTTGGAGTTCCTTTCCGTAAAAGAGGTACGACGATTTTAGTAGCGTATAATGCCAAAATACAATATAGCTATTGATCAGCGGACTTTCAAACATAGGAATACGACTTTAGCATCGATCCGCCAAGGCCGGGTGCTGGCTAGCTGTAACATTAGCTAGCCTGCTAGTAAGCTACTGTTAACCATGTAATCAAACTAGCAATTTACTTCACAGTCTGTAGTTATGTTTCAATTAAGCTTTATTGCGCCAGCAGTAACGGACAACGGAACCAAAATAGTCCTGACAGTTCTGTACCTTTTCAGAGCGTTTTTGTCTAATATGTAGCTAGCTTCTTAACCGGCTGGATTCGGCGAGTGGACATTGATTGATTGATTGATTGATTGTAATTTATTTCAAATATGCAAGAAAAGAAACAATTTGACAGTACAAAACAAAGATCCCTTTCTCCTTCTTTTCCCCTTTTCTTAACAAATTTGAAAAGGAGTGGGAAGAAGTATACACTTGACATTCATGTTTATGGTCAAAAGACAACTAAATACCTTGAACCTTTCCCTCTTCTTTCACTCTAACAGATCTACAATGAAAAGGAACTTCTTCAAGGAAAGTTGGACCTCCTCAGCGACACAAACATGGTGGATTTCGCCATGGATGTGTACAAAAACCTGTACCCAGACAAGGAAATCCCGCACTGTAAGAAGGCCTACACATACATTTATTTAATAGACGTGTCACATAATAAAACCTAACATAACAGTGTTCTCTCAGATTACTGTTCAAGCAGATTCAGAGTCTTGTGTTTCAGTACATGACAAAAAAACTGACTTTTCCCATCACATTACACCAGTATCTGACTGTGAAGTCCCAACATTTACAGGCCACTTGAGACATTTTACAGTATTAATTAGTTTTACTTGATAGAGTAGATTTACACATGGAGAATTTACCAGCGTTTTATTGATAAATACTGTTAATTTTCTACACAGCTTAATTAACATAAAGGTACTGTTTGAAAGATTGTCACTAAATGTGTCATACAACATAGCCATATTTTTTCCCATTGTTTATCATCAGGGTATTGAGTTAAAGATCACCGATGCAACAGCAGTGTACTGATGAAATGTATTTTGCCCTTTCAGCCTTGAGGGAAAAGAGGACCACTGTTGTGGCCCAGCTGAAGCAGCTGCAGTCGGAGACAGAGCCGATTGTGAAGATGTTTGAAGACCCGGAGACCACTCGACAGATGCAGTCCACCAGGTCAGATTAACCTGTCAAGGATATCCGTCTTTTTCAGATGTTGTTCACTCTGTCTTACAACTGACATTCAGTGACATTTGTAGAAGTAGGTATGTAGAGTGTAAAAGGGTCATCTGATTGACATTTTGTTTTATTTGTCCTCAGAGATGGGCGGATGCTCTTTGACTATCTGTCAGAGAAACACAATGTAAGTCATGTGTCATCAAGTTGACACTCACACTGTTTCACTGTTTTATAGAAAGAAGTACTGGCATCACATCACTTTGTCACTTTCATAGCTGCCGCTGTCAGCAAATACTATTCAGCCAATTCTCAGACAGACACACAAAACAGAAGGCAGCTCATTTGCTCCTTATGGACTCTTTATGATCAAAGCAACAGCTCCATCAAACTTTTGTACTGGTACTTTCTCCATTTTCTTTCTGGTTGATTTTGTTGTCGCAGACTGTCAGCGGTTTTATTTATAGTGAAACACCAGGTCTTCCTTGTGATAATTAGTCAGTTCACAAACAAGTGGTCCATATCATGTGCATTCTTTAAGTGGACTTGTTTTCAACTTTGGAGCGTGCTCTGCTCTGCCTGAAAAGATGCCTGCTATGCTAGCTTCCTGAAACAGACACTTCAGTCATTCCCCATTGATTTCAATGTAAAAGAAAATGCAGGTGGATTAGGGTGATGCACACTTAGACCATAGACCACTGACAGCCTCTTTCATTCTAAGCTTTACCTAGCCCTTTATAAGTGACTCCTTTCCAGCTAAATTACAGGTAGAGAACTTTCCAAAGTTTGTTAGCATTGCTAATTGCTATTAATTTTCTCTTCTTGTTGTACGCGCCTCTTGATTATTTGGGTTCTTTGCGTCTTTGTTTCTTAGTTCCGCCAAGAGTACCTGGACACTCTGTACAGATACGCCAAATTCCAGTATGAGTGTGGTAACTATTCTGGGGCTGCAGAGTACCTCTACTTCTTCCGTGTGCTGGTAAGAGCAACCACTTGACATCAGAATATTACACTGGATTGGAGAGTCTGTTCTTTTTAAATTGCGTTGGAAAGTGCACACTCAATTTTTCACTCTCGTCTCAGGTTCCCTCGACAGACAGGAACGCCTTGAGCTCCCTGTGGGGGAAGCTGGCCTCTGAGATCCTGATGCAGAACTGGGAGGCAGCCATGGAGGACCTCACTCGGCTGAGGGAGACTATTGATAACAATGTAAGGGTCCAGCCTGATAACTACTTTAAAAATTCCAGTATGTTTACATTTGTATTTTAGGTTTAGAAGCTGAGCTTTCTTTGCAGATATAATCAAAACAAGCAGGCCAAGGAGGGGCCTCTCTGTGGTCCTTCCTAAAATTTCTTCCCTTTTTTCCCTTTGGCTTTTTGGGGGAATTTTTTTACTTAACTGCTGTGAGCGTTAAATCAGGGGGTGCTGTCCTGTTTTGCTTGTCATAATCTTGTAAAGCCATTTGTGACTGTAAACAGTGATTTGGGGCTTTATATAAACTTGAACCTGAACAGTGTTTTGCTTGATTTATCAGAGAATAGAATAGGGATACATAGAAAACTGAAAAGATAGAGCCAACAGCATGTAACCATACAGCACTGAAGCCCACACAGGTGCAATTACAGTCTCATAACAGTTATTTTTTGTTGGTAGGTAGGTAATCACAAGAGAATAAAACTCTTTGAGGAGAAGTCAGCACCACTGTGTTTTGTCTGAAATCAAATCAAACTGCCATTTACTGAAGGACCCAGATGCAGGTTTATGTGGGCTGCATTTTGTGGGTCATTTGCTTCAAGCTTTATTGGCAACACTACACACTGTGGTTGCTTTTAAATTAAATTCCATGGTTACCATGATAGCTAAACAAAAATTTTTCCATGTCTTCAATTTTGCATGGAAGCACTCCTCCAACATTTGCCTTTGGTGTGTAACACAGGTATTTTTTTCAGGAAAGCGTTGCCTGCTGCATGTTTATCACATTTTCCCTCTCTGTGCTCTGCCCTGTCAGTCTGTGAGCTCCCCTCTGCAGTCACTCCAGCAGCGGACCTGGCTCATCCACTGGTCCCTCTTTGTGTTTTTCAACCACCCCAAAGGCCGGGACAACATCATCGAGCTCTTCCTCTACCAGCCTCAGTAAGTGACTTTGATCGCGGTCGAGGCATTAGGCATCAGGCATTAGGCGTGCAGGCGCCTCTCGTCTAAAGCACCTTACAGCGAGTGAGCCGGTAGGCTGCTCAAGGACAAATCGCTGTTGTTGAAAATGCTGTTTGTTGCAGAGATCAAACCTGCGACCCCCAGTTTCCAGGAATGTGTCTAACCAGGCCATCCTGGGGCTGTATTATTAATTTGGTTCATTTATTTTACCATAATGTACTTTGACTTTTATTTGAAATTTGTGACTCGGGTAAAGATATGATGGGTTTGTCACAGATTGTACCCTGAACAGTCTTTTATTGCCTGAATAGACGTTTGATCAGCGCAACTTTTATGTGTGAAAATGCCATCTTTTTTCTTTTGAAAAGAACGACAGATGGCATCCAAAGGCCGTTGTGATGGCAACTAATGATGATCCTACTGAACGCTGCCTTTGTGTATTTTCCAGGTACCTGAATGCTATCCAGACAATGTGCCCACACATCCTGCGCTACCTTACAACCGCAGTCATCACCAACAAAGACGTACGCAAACGGCGGCAAGTGCTCAAGGACTTGGTGAAAGTCATTCAACAGGTAAGATTAATAAACGTCGGTGAAATAATCCTCCTTTCAGTGTCTTAAGGAATTAGTCAGCCCTTTGAATAACGATGGGTCCCTCGCTCCCCCAGGAGTCGTACACGTATAAGGACCCAATCACGGAGTTTGTGGAGTGTCTCTACGTGAACTTTGACTTCGACAGCGCCCAGAAGAAGCTGAGGGAGTGCGAGTCGGTAAGAGTGACTTCCCAGAGTTTTCTGCATCAGTGTGCCCGCCTGACAGTGTGTGTTTGTCATGGCGCAGAGGCCTAAATCGCCCCATAAAAGTTAGCCGTCTTCTGGGACTGAGGGGTAATATGAAGCTTCCCTCAGCTGTGGTGCTCTGATCTCCTGAGTCCTAGGCATTTAACTTAGCAGCTATTCAGCCTCAGCAAATCCATGTCTGCCCTGATTTGCTGGCTCTTACTTTTATTCAGTTTGATTTTCAAAGCGGAACAGCTGTCAGATTTGGGGCTCGGTTGCCTTCTCTTTAAGAAACCCTTGACTGCAGTTTTGTAGTTGTGCACTGGGACCACTTTGCGCATACTCTAAGCACTCTCATCAATTGACTTTTACCCTGCTATAAATTATGCAGTGCTTGCTAAGGCACAACAATCAACAATCCTGTCACACCGAGTGTGAGCGTGATAATGGAAGCATGAACACGGTTCATTATGTCATTCCCCAGTCAGGAGCTGTGTTGACTCTCAGTGGTCAGGGGTGATTAATTTACACGGTTTCTGATCGAGAAAATTTTAATTGAAACAAACAACGATTTTAAAGATAGATCTTTCCCTTTTTGAAACAATGTATCTTAGAATGAAAGTGATTTAATTTATAAGAAAAAAAGCAGTGATGTGAACAGTGGGTGTCGGTTGTCTTGATAAGAAACTATAAAACTAATTTGTAAACTGAAGTATTTATAAGGGATTTTATTTTGCCGTCTTTGACAGCGTTTGCCACTGCAAAGCATTAAAGCAGCATTGGGTTTTTAATACAACAATAGCTCCTTGTAGAAAAATGGTAGCTCATTTCTTTTGGAAATTGCAGACACTAATATATTCACAAATTTTAAGCTGTTCTGGAGATCCGAGGTGGCCAAACAACCCATTTGATGTTTCTGTGATCTTGGCTGTGGAAAAACGCCGACGTCACTCCGTAATCCCACAAATATTCAATTGGGCCCGTGCGTGGTGTTCACTTCATGGTTCATGTCAGCTGATATTCTGGTTCCATGTTCCTCTTTTGGCATCAGCAGGATCAGAATTGCTCATAAATCCAATTAACATACTGGAATTTGCCTTGGTGATGCTGGTGCAGAGACATATTAACATGTTTAAGCATTGCTGAACATAACTGACACACATGACACAAGGCAGGGCCTCACATGCAGCACACATGGATTATACAGCAGAATACACACAGACCTCTACAGGTATACACTTAATAGCTGCGTACATTAGCATTAAGAATAGAACTAAAAAAACAATACATGATAGAAACTTTGTCCTGGCACCGCAGGTTAGCCCTGCAGAATAGATGATCTGATTAGATTTTGGTGCTGCATGAATTTGCATATCAATGAGGAAAAACAGATTTTCTTGAAGCTACCGTAAGTCCTTAATGCTTGTAAGAGAGGGAGTTCATATTAACCATCCTGTGTTACATGAAGAGGAGTTGACATATCTTTATTTAATGTATTAATTAGCTTAATTACTGGCCTCATTAGCATAACTGGTTTAATAGATCATGATGATTACAGTGGTCATTAGGCAGCTCAAGTGCCTTTTGTTCAAACTCATGAACATTTGTTTTGTTTTTGTCAGCTGGATGACAAACCCACATTTAGAGACAAATACAAGACTGCATGAAGCTGATCACAGAAACTGAGAAACTGGGAGTTTAGATATCATCGACCTTGACCTTTTTTTAAGGTGTGAATGGAGGAAAGTCATGGAAAGAAATGTAGCCAGAAAAGAAAACACTCAAATTAATGAGGTGGCTGCAAACCACATGTGGGTCATAGTGTCTGATTAATATCCTACTAATATTCTGAATCTGAAAATATGAAATCATATACACACTCATGACTCCAATGCAGAATATGCATTTGTTATTTTTGAAGGGGGACGATGCCTGCACCAGGAAGTCCATTCCATAGTAGTGCAGATGCAAAATGCAATACAGTATAAAGACACACATTTGTCAGTGTTTTACATTTTTGAGGAAATGGTTTTAATAAAAAATTGAGATGATGATGAGATTGAAATATTTGCTGTGCTTGAGTCCAGGGAATGTTTTATTTTTAAATGTGCAGTTTAATTTGGAGCCAGGAATAATTGTATTCCCTCGTGATTTGGAACGTGAACTAGTTCATACTTTGATTTTCAGTGTTTTACTTTTGATTAATTGCACAGAACCAGAATCAGTAATGGGGGGGAAACATTTCTTTGATTTTCTCTCCACCCGTATGTGAATAACACCTACAATAATAGACTTTTTTCCGCCCTCCAGGTTCTTGTCAACGACTTCTTCCTGGTCGCCTGCCTGGAGGACTTCATTGAAAACGCCCGTCTCTTCATCTTCGAGACATTTTGCCGTATTCATCAATGCATCAGCATCAGGTACGGGCCTCTTGTTAGAGCCATTGTGCACATCGTCTGCTTTTGTTGAGGCACAACTGCCTCAGAAAAGTGAGTGATGAATCGATCTTTTCCAACATGCAGACCGACACAGTTCGTGTTCCACGGTGATTTTACCTCTCGGTGCTCCAATTTCAGATGTTATTCATGCCCTCCCAGTTTTTCCAAATACGAAACAGTGAACTGTGAAAGGGGGGTACTTTTTCCCCCTAAGGATATTTACTTAACTGAAGTGTACCTCCTCCCTCCCTCTCTGCGCTCAGCATGCTGGCAGACAAGCTCAACATGACGCCGGAGGAGGCGGAGAGGTGGATCGTCAACCTCATCCGTAATGCCAGACTCGACGCCAAGATCGACTCTAAACTGGTGAGGCTCTGCGTTCACTGAGATCCACTTTCACTCAAATCACAGACAAACCACTTTGAGTACTTCTTTGGATAGCAGCGTTGCCATTTTAATTTATTTCACCCTCCAAAACTGCATTTATTTCCAGGAAGTTCAAAGGAAATGTTTATTAATTCATTGATGCCTGTGTATTGCTTTTAACAGGTCTCATTAGCATAATGGTTGAGAAGCTTAGTAAACACCATGTGAATGACTGTCATACCTGGAAATCTGAAGAAAAAGAGTATAAAAAACATCTGGCTTTAGGATGCTTTGGTCTTACATCAACATCCTGTTTGTACATCCAAGACCTCTCAGGGTTTTAGCCACTGGTGAACTATTTTTGTGGTATTTCGCCACTTTTCAACTGACTAAACATCGCCGAATTTGTCCCTCAGGGTCATGTGGTGATGGGCAACAACGCCGTGTCGCCGTACCAGCAGGTGATCGAGAAGACCAAGAGCCTGTCCTTCCGCAGCCAGATGCTGGCCATGAACATCGAGAAGAAGCTGGCGCACAGCAACAGGAACGAGGTACACGTGGTCCTGAATGCCGCACAGGGATGCCGACACATCAGCCCTGTGTTCGTCTGTGTTTTCAGAATGAGGGAATGAACGCTTGTGTTGTGTACAGCGTTTATCGACCTCCTGCTTGCTATTCAGTCGGTTGATGAGTTGCGGAAAAGATCATCACTCAGATGACCTTTTCAAAATCAGAGCAGTGATCTTTACGAACAGCAGCTCACAGACTGTAGGCTGACTGTCAAAACTACTAACTAAGACTGGACCCCAACAGCAGATTAGTTCAGCCGCTCTCCTTAGTTGACCGAGTTGTTATTTGTTTTATTTTCCCATGTTGTCAGTTAATCCAGTGAAAACGATTGTCTTGCATCACATTAGTTCCTACAAATATAGAAATGTCTTCGAGCTCAAGATGTCATTTTACACATTTGAACTGATTTGCATGAGAAGAGTTTTGAAAAGAGGCGTTTACACAGCGTGCGTCCCATCATCCACGCTCTGCCCCGTCACCCGTCATGTGGACGTTGAATTGTTGTCCTTGGTGATGCTGCCATCTCATGGACAAAAGGGAAAACTCACAACTCCTCCATTTTCATTCATCTTGCCTCTTAGAATAATAATTACGACTACTCATTGGTTTTCTATGTGTTCATTTTTATTGTACTGTCTGCCTAATGTAACTTGAGAGCAATGTTATTTAAAGTTTATGTACAAAACATTAAATTCCATTTTGGGCGGGGGAAAAAATATGTTGAACGATTCAGCTTCACTAAAATGCATAGGCAATCTGTACAAGTGTTTATCATTTTGTTGCTAAGGAATTTAGTGACTATCTCAAAGAAGTACCTTAGTATGTCTACATTTTTGTCCCATCAGTCATTTTGTAAGATTAGCCAGCACAAGTTCTCAGTTGGTGAATATCTAGTTTTGGAATAAAGCTTTACCTTTTTGTTCCTTTGTTAAGTATTTTGAGCCAGGATGCTCTAATGACTCCTCTATTGATTTTTTTTCTCCCTCCTCTTCCCCTTCAGACACCAAACTGGGCAGCTCAAGACACCAGCTTCTACTAGACTACACACACAGGATGAGGAGGATGAAGATGGCTGTTGGGGTGTTAGTGAGGTTTCATATTGGATTCAGGATATTTATCATATTATTCCCTGTTCTCATTTAACCACCGGTTTACCCTCTGAATAAATGGTCACTGTCACTCCTCAGCATGAGTGACGTTTCTTGCAGATTCAACAGGACATTTATATAAAGTGATTGTTATTTTCTTACCATAACCTTTTGGTTTCTAGTATTACAATCTGGCATTATTCTTACATTGATTTATGTCTGAGGTGCAAGTATGACCTTCATGATAATTGACGCAGTCTCCTGGAATAACAATTCAACCACAAATGTCACACATCAACATTAAAATAAAACCTATTTTCACCTCTTGATTCTTTATCCATTTATGAAATTTAATCCACATTTCACCACTAGATGGCACTCTATCCTTTCTTATGCCTCCGCCCTGTTTGCAGAGCCACAGTATAGCGTTTCACCAGCCAACATTCCTGTCAGCTTTACCGCACTGCAGTTCCTACAACTGAGCCTAAGTTTAATCCTTGTACCGTCTATTTTAAAAGCCAGCACATAAAGATGCAGGTCAATAAATAAATGAAACTGGAAAACATTTTTGAGAGCAAGCAAACTTAATTTGGCTCTCCTGGACTGCAGCCAGCCTGCAAATGTCAAAGGCAAGAACGGGTTTGGAGAGGCAGGTAATTTTGGGAAGAAGTTGGAAATGTTATACCGCCGTTGGCATGGAAACCAAATAGGACGGGAAACACCGGGACAGTGAGACAGGATGTGCATCAGTTACATAGTTGGGCTGCTTTCAAGTACATTGTGTTCGAATGTGTAGCATTATAGTTAAAGTTGCTTGTTGGTGCTGTGGCAGCCTGTGCCTTTTTTTCAGCCACGCCTTTTTTCTGAATATTGAATTATAGCACACAGCCTTCTCCACTTCAGTGTATCATAAGTAAATATTTGGCTTGTGTAAAAATGTGGGAGAAACCAGTCTGCATTAAGTAGTTACACATTACTTAAGGACCAGGATTTCATTTAAACCAGTTGGGTGAACAGGATTGGTTCAGTAACGTATGCTTTGTTTCTGTCTTCTCTATCTCACTTGCTCCAAGTCTTTATATGAAAAGTGTTTATTTTTGTTTTATCTGTGGCTAAATATGCAACTGCTGTTTTTGTCCGGTTAAGACAAGATGTCCTTGATTTCAGTGGGACTTACCTTAATGTTTATAAAGGGTTAAAATACAGATGATGACTCCACAGGAATGACAAGCAGCTCTTCTATAAGCACACCTTTAAATGATAAGCAGTTGTCTCTGCTTTCACCTCTCTCATTGCACAAATTACTGGCAGGTGTTCAAGAAGATAGGAGAAAGTGCCCCCGGGTGCATTTCTTGGTTGCCCCATACATTATAGGCTCCTAAAGGTGTCTGTGGGTGTGTGTGTGTGTGTGTGTGTGTGCACACGTGTGAGGAGGATTCCTTCTGATGTTCACCTTGGGAGTGGCCAGCCGTTATTCCAGGCGCTGTTACTCCTAGCCACTCCTCCAAGCTGTTTTCCTTATGCACACACACACACGCTCACTCACTCACAGACATTTTCAGGACTCCGTAAATTACAACACACACACACACACACACGAAAACACACAGAGCTGACGTGGGCTGAGGTCTGAGGGCGCCTCCTGGAACAGCTGGTACCCATCTGTGGTTGCCGTTGCTGTTGCTGCTGCTCCTTCCTGCCGTTGCAGGGACTGTGGCTGCCCCGGGACAACAGAAACCGGCCCACAGGATCCCCATTCATGAGCTGTGCTGCAGTCCGACACAAGGAAGCAGACTGACAGATAGTTAGGCTCTACTGGTCTCTGTTATCCAGCCCTCAGCAGCATGGATACCCTGACAGCCTGGGCCCTCACTAACCCGGCCGTGGCCCGGCTCCTCTGGGTCCTGGTTCTGGTCCTGGCCACCCTCCTGGTCTGGCTCCTGTTCTTCTGCTGCTACGCCCGCAACCAGAGCTCCTCGCCCTCCCTGGAGAGGTACCTGGCAGGTAGGTGGGCCCGACACACACCCCCCTATCGGTCTCTGAAGGCCTGTGATAGGCTTACAACTGGACGGTGCAGCTAACTGTGAAGGTTTAGCTTCAAGTCGCTCTTACTGGGGCGAGCGTTCAGTGGAAATGCATTTTTCCCCCTCCCACGTCTGGTAATTGTAAATTGTTAGGGTTTCCTTGCCAAGACTGCCTTTTCCACATTTTCCAGAAATTGCCAGCCCTTGTTGGCTCAGGCTACTTCTTGCGGTTGGAACTGGCCTTATTGCTGTTTGAATGCACTTTTAACTATTTGGACGGATACAATGAGTCTTTTATACTCTGCTGTACAATGAAGCGGATATTTTTAGGCTGTTTCTCTAAACCTTCACAGGCATGCTTTCCCATCTGAGTAAGAATGTGAAACTGCATTTTATTGTCATACCACAGTCCACACTGCGAGCTTAATGACATGTTTCAGATTTAACTCCATGTGATGTCATGGATCTGCTCCTTCGTTGCTATGGTGATTTGCAGAGTCATGGCAACCTGGACCTGTTGTGCTGGTCACATTACTTTAAAATCAGTGTCACTTCTATGAATGAGCAATTCATGATATCACATGCTTATCACACCAGCTATAACTGTCATTTGAGTTATTGAGCATTAATTTGTGCCTGGGAGATCAGGGGGGTTTGTCAAGCTATTTCCTGGATTTGTAGAATAATGTTTGTGTTTTGTTTTTTTCTTCCAGTAATGGTGAAGCATTCCAAATCAAAAGGTCCAAGTCAGGTGAGCAAGTCAATCACATAAGATAGACTCTGATCTGTTTTGAGGAGCAATTTCTTAAGAAATAAATATCACTAAATGTCAACATGTTATGCTTGTAATGCTCATCCTGTGTAACCAGTCCCAAAGTGTCGGGGTAAAACCAGATTTTATCAACATTACATTAGCATTTCTCTCTGCAACAGATTGCAGTTCCTGCTTCAGACTTCAGAGGTCTCTGTTCACTTGCACATTTTCCAGGCCCCATGCAGTGGACCTGCTAACAGTACAGCACCCACAACAAGCCGAGTTCAGTGTTAATGAGCTCTTCAAAGTATTGAAAAGTGTTTTATGAGTATCAAACTTTAAGATGTTATGAAATCAAGAAACTTATCTTCTGAAAACTTTTGGCACAAAGTCAAAACTCATCATACTGTCACTCCCAGCTAAGGCTGGGCGATATGAACAAAATGAAGTGTCACACTATCCCTGATCAAGTACCTCAATATCAATATTGTGATGATATTGTAGGAATGACAGTAGGTGCTTTGATAAGATATTTAATCAGGGTATTTTTGATAAACAATCATTAATAATGTGACCAAGCAGGTAGAAGCAAATAATAGAATAACTAGAAGTCCAATAATTTCAGAAAATTGCATCCCTTTCTTGTAATACTGCATCGATAAAATATTGCTATATCGCCTAGCCCTACTCCCAACTGTATGCAGAATGTGAGTGGATTAGTGGAATTTCAAATTTTCTTATATCAAAGTAGGTATTTGGTCAGGCATAGAGAATAAATAAATGTATTTATTCTTCAAAACCCCTATCATTGGACAATAATAACCTGCAACATCATCATATAAATAAATGTCCTCTTGGCTCTCGGTTGCCAGTCGCTGTAACACAACAGTGAGTCAGTCTATTGCCAGTTCTGCTTTTACTTCTTTAAAACACCAGGTTTCTTCCCTGGAAAAATCCTGTGTCACACAGCAAGTGACACATTTTACATTTTTGACGGCAGCAGCAGATTATTTGGAATAAAAAGGAGAACTGGGTAGTTAGAATGAGCAGCGAGAGACACCATGGCTGCACAGACAAAGGAACAGCAACAGAAACTCAAACTCCATGAATGAAAGTCCAAGGCCTGTCACGTTGTCACATTACTAGATGCTATTTTGATTGACAGGTGATCTCTGGAAATGCAGCACAGAAAAACTACAGCAATGAGCGCTGAGCAGCAAAGACAAAATAATAAAAAAACATTCATCACAGAGATTAATTGTTGTTGCTGTGAAACATAGTCATTTGAAAACACATTGATTGCCCTTTTAGAGTTTTGATATTTAATATATATTTGGTCAGATGAACAGGGGTGCTGCTAAGAATTCTGGGAGCCCTGACAAGATGTGACATTGGTACAGTCCATGTAATTTAGTACAGTATCTGGACAGCAGGCCTCTCTGAAGGACTTTCTCCAGTTTGGGTCCCTGGATGTTCTTCCTTTTGTTCCTGTCACTCGAGTCGCCCTCGCAAAATGAGCAGCTTAAATTATTCTCATATAATCTGTGTAATACAACGTCTCAGCAGCTGCAGGATTATCATGTGACAATTCTACTACTAAGTGCACCACAAGTGAGCTCCTGTTCTGTATCTTTAGCTGCACTGGCCTCTCACAATGTGCTTTGGGCTCGGTCACTGAGTGTTGTTGTACAGTGGAGAGGCACTGTGCAGCCATTGTGTGTGTGTGTGTGTGTGTGTGTGTGATAACTCTGAGAGGCTGTTGGCTCCATCACAGGCAGTGAGTGAGACGCTTTGTCTGTGAGGCAGAAACACCACCAGCGAGGGTTCATTTCCTCCTGCCGCACCGAGTGGGAGGACAGGGAGCCAAGTCAGGCCGGGTTCTCTCGCCGCGTCTCCGGAGAACAGAGCAGCACACATCCACCCCCTTAATGTAGTGACCGTCCGTTATTAGGCTTTCAACCTCTGTCCTGAAGAAGGCTTTTGTATTGAAATCATAATAACCTCATGCTGAATGTATGCAACTGAACCATGGGCCTTCTTGCAGCTAATGGCAATTACACCAGAGGCTTGGAGCCCACAGAAAGTGATTCTGCAGCTCAGCCAGAGGTGGAAAAAGAACTCAAATCCTCCACTCAAGTAAAAATAGCAATATCACAACAGAAAAATATTCCATTCAAAGTAAAAGCCCAATTTAAAATGTTACTTAATTGGTAAAAGTACATAATCAAAGTTGCCCGGGGTCATTTAAGTGAGGACCATTTAGACTCAAAATTGTGGAATTAAACATAATTTGAGTCAGTGGGTTGACTTACTGTCAACTCACTGATAAATCAAGCGCTCATTCTTCATTTTTTGTTAGTTTAGTCCAAATAGTCCATTTTTTTGCGATTTAAATTATTGCAGGCTTAGGTATGAAGAGGTGTGAATGGATCATTTCAGAGAATTATTGATTATTCTCAGGCATTAACCTGTAACAAATATTTTAATGTTTTATCTCTAACTGATCCATATCTGTAAGGCTAGTTGACACTCAAGCGATGCATCAGATTGTATGTATTGTTTTGCATGTAAAAGCTTATTCTGCAAAGTAATTAGCACCTACAGCTGTCACATAAATGTAGTGCAGTAAAAGTTTTAAGTCTCACAAAGTAGAAATACCTCTAGTAAAGTGACAGTATTTCAAAGTTACACTGACAGTACTTGAGTTAATGTGCTTTCCACCTCTGAGCCATATTGGGCAGGTCAGTGTAATGCAGCTGCAGTCAGGCCCGTGTTGAAATTTGGGAGGATCTTGGAGTAAAATACTGGCTCCCACTTTTTTCAAATGACTGTAAAAAAAAAAATAAAAAAATAACATCAACAGTCAGCTGCAGGCAGGGGGTCCATGAAAATTCCTCCATCTGTGTCCATCACGGCCCGACCACCAGAGGCTGACAGATTACAGTAGAGTGATGAATGAGTTTTTACTTCAGCCAAATGACCGTACATTCCTCTCTGTCACTCTGCTGCTGTGAGACGTGAATTATTTTATTAGAACTACATGTTTTTCCACAACTGACTGAATGAGAGGCTTGTTCTTGTTTTTTTTTTTTTTTTTTTTTTTTTTTTTGGAAAT